>JAVKPL010014901.1:0-93931 GCA_032173675.1 Gastrolobium villosum | reverse complement strand
GGGGTTTTGGTGTATGCTTCTAAAAATTGATATATGTAAAGTGTAGAATTTTACTGAACTAAAGTTGATTTTGACAAAAAATTCACAGTGTAATTTACCCTAACATCTATAGTGTCATGTGATAAAGGTACTACCTACATGCGTTAATCCTCAATGGAAAGTAAACAACAATAAATTTGCTCAGTAACACTAAATAAGTAATACATGTATTCCTTAAGCATAAAAAAAGGCATTATACCTTTGAATTTGAGCTGAAAGAATTTGTGATCCTAGAGAAAGCATCATGCACCACAGGAGAGCCAGCTCCTTGGGCAGAATTAGATCCACATTCCTCGTGGTCAAACAAAGCCACCATTCTAATGACAGTCTCTTCCTCCAGACTGGTGTCAGAGGATGTAGCATCTATTAATGCCTGAAACAGAAACCAAGATGTTAGCATAGGATAATCATCAACTGCTACACTATTTTATTTAAAATTTTTACATATCATCCGCACACATTCTAATTTCCAGGCAGACAGTCGCATAATCTTAAATCTTAGATAAAGTCCCTAAATCCTTTAGTGAGACACATGCATGTTGTGACGTTCGTATCTAAGAGGTCATCCACACCACACCTTTTCCTGAAAAGGGAAGAGATCCTATTGGATCTTAAGTTTATAAAAAATTTCCCTCGGACCAAGGGCAAGGCTCCACTAAGAGAAATTCTTTAGCTAAACCTAAGATTGGTAAAGTGAAGCATATCAAAGAATGACAAAGCCAAACACCAATGATACAACCTTCCGAGAACCCACTCTAAAAAGTCAGTTGTTGAGGGGGAAGAATCAAAGAACCCAAAGCCAATATATAGTTATATACTATTACGATCTCATTGCAAGATACGAGACCTGGAGTCTCATATCGGAAACAGGTCCTGGTGTAGGGTTTATATGAATTTTAGGCTCTCCTACGTCATGAGCTAGCTTTTGAGGTGAGGCCATCCCAAGGTTTGTATCAATTGGTGTCACAACCTTCCACTATGTCTCCCAGTTGCAATTTGTAACAGCCCCAAACCCTGTAGCAGATATTGTCCGCTTTGCCCCGGCCACCCAAAGGCCCGCCGGAACTCACGGTTTTACGTTCTGGGGTTACCCCCAAAAGGCCTCCGCTAGGAAAGGTATCCACACCCATATATATGGCATGCTTCGTTCCCCTCACCAACCGATGGGGGACTTTACATCCTCCCCCACTTGGAATACAGCGTCCCCGCTGTACACACCGGTCCAGGGCCAGGCTCTGATACCATTTGTAACAGCCCCAATCCCTATAGCAGATATTGTCCGCTTTGCCCCCCTTCCGGGACTCACGGTTTTACGTTCTGGGGTTACCCCCAAAAGGCCTCCACTAGGAAAGGTTTCCACACCCATATATATGGCATGCTTTGTTCTCCTTTCCAACCGATGTGGGACTTTACATCCTCCCCCACTGGGAATACAGCGTCCCCGCTGTACACACCGGTCCAGGACCAGGCTCTGATACCATTTGTAACAGCCCCAAACCCTGTAGCAGATATTGTCCGCTTTGCCCCGGCCACCCAAAGGCCCGCCGGAACTCACGGTTTTACGTTCTGGGGTTACCCCCAAAAGGCCTCCGCTAGGAAAGGTATCAGAGCCGTGAAAGTACGCAGGGAAACAAAGTCGTGCGTACTGCCCCCGAAAGGGGTGGGTCTGTACAGAGCGGACAATATCCGAGTGTAGTGCCACTCTGGAGGCCTTTTGGGGGTAACCCCAGAACGTAAAACCGTGAGTTCCGGCGGGCCTTTGGGTGGCCGGGGCAAAGCGGACAATATCTACTATAGGGTTTGGGGCTGTTACAAATGGTATCAGAGCCTGGCCCTGGACCGGTGTGTACAGCGGGGACGCTGTATTCCAAGTGAGGGAGGATGTAAAGTCCCCCATCGGTTGGTGAGGGGAACGAAGCATGCCATATATATGGGTGTGGATACCTTTCCTAGCGGAGGCCTTTTGGGGGTAACCCCAGAACGTAAAACCGTGAGTTCCGGCGGGCTTTTGGGTGGCCGGGGCAAAGCGGACAATATCTGCTACAGGGTTTGGGGCTGTTACAAATGGTATCAGAGCCTGGTCCTGGACCGGTGTGTACAGTGGGGACGATGTATTCCCAGTGGGGGAGGATGTAAAGTCCCACATCGGTTGGAGAGGGGAACGAAGCATGCCATATATATGGGTGTGGATACCTTTCCTAGTGGAGGCCTTCCTATGGTATCAGAGCCAGGGAAACAAAGCCGTGTGTACTGCCGCCGAAAGGGGTGGGTCTGTATAGAGCGGACAATATCCGAGTGTAGTGCCACTCTGGAGGCCTTTTGGGGGTAACCCCAGAACGTAAAACCGTGAGTTCCGGCGGGCCTTTGGGTGGCCGGGGCAAAGCGGACAATATCTACTATAGGGTTTGTAACAGCCTCAATCCCTATAGCAGATATTGTCTGCTTTGCCCCCCTTCCGGGACTCACGGTTTTAAGTTCTGGGGTTACCCCCAAAAGGCCTCCAGAGTGGCACTACACTCGGATATTGTCCGCTCTGTACAGACCCACCCCTTTCGGGGGCAGTACGCACGGCTTTGTTTCCCTGGCTCTGATACCATAGGAAGGCCTCCACTAAGTAAGGTATGCACACCCATATATATGGCATGCTTCGTTCCCCTTACCAACCGATGTGGGACTTTACACAATCGAGCAGCACGGCTGGTGACGTTGACATTGCAGTGTTCACCCAAGGCTAGTAAAAGGCTAGCCCGAGTAGGAACCTGGACTGCGGAGCGTAGTGGAATGTTATGATTTCATTGCAATGTATGAGACTTGGAGTCCCACATTAGAAACATAAGGTTTTGGTGTGGGGTTTATATGGACTTTGGGCTCCCCTACCTTACGAATTAGCTTTTGGGGTGAGGCTCTCCCAAAGTTTGTATCTTATACCCACACAAAGTATGCCATAACATCAATTTGGGACTCTGATAGGATTCGTTTCCATATTTCTTATATTTCTATGAGATCATTTAAGATACTCCAAACTATTTTAATATATAATCAAGGTATATGAGATATTTCTCATATGTTCTAACAAAATCAAAGAGACCATAGAAAAGAAGTAAAAAAAAAGGGGAAGTTGATGGAATTAACAGAAAAAATTGCAACAGAAAAATTAGTTGAATGTGAGGAACTTCAAGGGTGAAGAACACACTATGCAGCAAAGAAAAAAGAAAAAGGGGCGTGAATCCTGCATGAATACTGAACAGAGACCTGCATGAAGGGCATAAATGACGTGTGCGGGAGAGCAGGTTAGCAGAGGATGCCAGCAAGCAGTGGGTGTGCTGGGCATGGCTGGAAACAATGCTGGCTAGCAGTGGGCCAGATGTCAGACTTCAAAACAGAGGTCAGGTTTTTCGCATGAGTGACCAAGGAAGAAAGGTTTCAAACCCTCAAATGTTTCTGATGCAAAAGCTGTCCGAGAAATAACAAGTATATCCAAAAAAAGGTTTGACAATCGGGGGGCAAAATGGGCACCATAGCAAACACAAGTACACAACGGCCACAATTTTGGGCACGTCGGTCACAACCCAAAAACATAGCGTGAATACCCTACAGTACCAGCCACATGCATGATGCAACACAATGACATTATAGTGCCACTATTGCGGGCAATTGACTACCCTGATTGGTACAATACCAATAATCATAGCACAATCAGTCTACCACTTTTAAAGTTTTCTATCGCAGGGACCCGCCCACCCGGTTTAAATGTCCAACAGATTCATCAACTATTGAGGAAGTAACAGGTTAATGGCAGAAAGAGACCAGATGCCAGGTATCTGGATATTTTCATATATTGAAGAATCTTAATTATTCGAGTGTATACATCAGTTATATATAAAATGTGTAAAATACAAGTTACAAGAAAGCTATGCATTAAAGACTCTAACAGAAATCATAACCGACCTCCAGAATTTATGGAACAAATAAAACTGATCTCAACCAAATAAAACTGATCTCAACAAAATAAAAACTGATTTCAATATCAGTTACAAAATAAAACTGATCTCAATATCAGTTAGTTTCTTGGAGGCTCCACGTAATCTTCTCCAACGGGCATATTCTTCAACACCCCCCCCCCCCCCACAAGCTGGACGGTGAACATCACAAAGGCCAAGCTTGGAGAGAATCAAAGAGAAAGAAGGAAGAGGCAGGGCCTTGGTCAAAATATCAGCCAACTGTTGAGAACATTCATGGAGAGTAGGATTCTTAGCAACTTCTCACGTGTAACATGAATATCAATTTCTCACATTTAAAAGACCAGTTTGCAACTTCTCACGTGTAACATGAATATCAATTTCTATATGTTTAGAACATTCATGGAGAGTAGGATTCTTAGCAAGATAGATGGCAGAAAAATTGTCACAATAAACAGAGGCCGGTTGAGAGCAAGGAACATGCAAATCATGAAGCAAGTTATATGATCAGTTGCACCAGTGTCAAGGATCCAGCGCAACTGTGTACCTGTCAATCCATTCGATTCACTATTCAGTGCAGAACTGGTAGCAAGGTTGACATGAGCTGATTCTTTTGAAGGTTGCAAGGCTTGCATCAGGTCATGGAATTGTTGAGATGACAAAGTAACAGCTGAACTGTCCATATTACCTTCATTAGAACTGACTTGAGTAACAGCATTGGCAACTTGAGTCTTGTTTGGTTTATAACCTGGAGGAAAACCATGTTTAAAGAAACAGGTTTCAACAGTATGGTTAGTCATTTTGCAATGTACACAATACTTCGATTCTCTACCACGTCCTCTGCCTCTAGTATAGGAAAAACGTCCACGACCTCTATTTGAAGGAAAGCTTCTTTTGTGATCATCCATCTCAGTGAAAAATACCTTTGAATTCTCATCTGTTGTGGAATTAAAGTGAAACTCCCTTTCTTGTTGGGATAACAGTGAGAAAACCTTATTAACATCAGGTAGAGGATTGAGCAGCATGATTTGAGATCTAACATGAGCATATTGCTCATTTAAACCTTTTAGGAATCGTATTGTGTAGTCTTGATCTCTTCTAGTATGAATTTCAGAAAGAGCAGGACAGTTGCACAATATATCACATTTACATGAAGGTAAAGGCCTCAAGTTATCAAGTTCATCACATAGACCTTTGAGATTGGTGAAATAATCTGCCACTGTTCGATCTCCTTGCTTCAACTTGTACACATCTTCTTGTAGATCAGAAATTCTGAACATGTCTGCTTGAGAGAATCGTTCCTTCAAATCTTTCCATGCATCACTTGCACGATCAATCCACACAATAGACCGAAGAACGGATGCAGTCATAGAACGGTGAATCCATCCTAAGACAGTTGTGTTGCAGCGTTGCCATGCACCATGAGATTGATCCATGGCTGCTGGTGGTGGTAAGGTTCCATCAATGAAACCAACTTTATTCTTTGACAAAAGTGCCATAGACATAGCTCTAGACCACATGTGATAATTCTTTCCATCAAGTGGTGTAGAAACTAAGGCTTGCGATGGATTTTCATTTGGATGGAGATAGTATGGATGTGATGGATTGGTAAGAAAATCAAGAGGCAGGTTCTGGTTTGCCATTGATAGAGTTCTGTAAAAAAAAATGAAGAACAAGCAAGCCAGGATATCAATGAAGTACCAAGGAAAACGCATAAACCAGAAACGAATCTCCTAGTATCAGGGCAACAAGCCCAATCTGAATCAGTGAAACCGCTTAGCTGCAATGAATTGGATGCTGGAAAGAACAATCCAGTGGAGGGAGACCCCTTTATATATCGCAAAACACGATTTGCAGCAGCCAAATGATCCGAAGTAGGAAAGCCAACGAACTGACTCAGTTGTTGAACGGAGAAGGAGATGTCTGGCCGTGTAGTCGTTAGATATAACAGACTACCAATGAGACGACGAAAAGAGGAAGCTTCAACATCATTAAGAACAGAGCCTTGATTTCGTGATAGATGCAGGGATGGAAACATAGGCGTGGAAGAAGGCTTAGCAGCCAAAAATCCAGTGTCAGATAAAATCTCTAAAGCATATTTCCTCTGGTTCACAGCCATTCCAGCCTTTGAACGTGAAATTTCCAAGCCAAGGAAATATCGTAGATTACCCAGATCCTTGATACGAAACTGAGCATCTAGAGCATGTTTAACACGTTGTATTTCATTGTGGTTGTCACCTGCTAAGACAACATCATCAACATACACTAACAAAGCAGTGAAAGAGGTATCATTTTTCCTGACAAACAAGGAGTAATCTGCCATAGATTGGACATAGCCAAGAGCAAGAAGAGCAGTAGAGAGCTTTGAGTGCCATTGGCGACTAGCCTGCTTAAGGCCATAGATGGACTTACGCAAGCGGCAAACCTGACCAGTAGATGAAGTGAAACCCGGAGGCAAAGACATATACACCTCTTCATGCAGATCCCCGTGAAGGAATGCATTATTATTGATATACAGAGAAACTTTGAAAGGGAATTTTTTGATATCAAAGCTGAGAAAGATGGAGATCTAGATGATGACACCTTGCATAGTCAATGGGTCTAGCAGCAAAAGCTGCATAAACCCTCTTCCCAATCTTTATAAGAATTCAAGATTTGTATTGTTTTTGTTTTGTAAGTACTATATCTTCCAAGTTGGTTCCTATTTGTGTTCTGAATCTCAAAAAAGGAAAACAAAATGGGATTAGGAAAGTCGTCATAACTTGATTCAATAGTGCTTAGAATTGGATGAATCTATGTTTACCCGGGTACCCGCTTCCCTACCCGGGTAAATAATTCAAGCATTTTCCAGTTTTTTGAAATATACCCGGGTACCCGCCTCCCTACCCGGGTATTTTAAAATTTTCAAAAAATACCCGGGTAGGGAGGCGGGTATCCGGGTAGACTTGATGGTCAACGGTCAAACAGGGGCAGATTGATGTTATGTTTATAAGCAAGGTTAAATTTTTTAAATAGTTCATAATCAAGATCAATTTGATAATTAATTATTACATAAGGGCTATAATGGTAAAAAAGCCGAGCTGATAGGCTTGAAGAGCTCATGAATTATAGAGAATTTGTATCCCCTTTGCTCTTAAGAACTCAAGATTTCTATAGGATCACCCGTCTTCTTAAGTAAACCCTCATTATGTTATTTTTCTTTGCACGATTTCAGCTGCCAATTAAAGGCTTTAGTTGACTCTGGCCATTTGGATACCATATTAAAATGATGTATGGTATAAATGTTTTTGAATGTAAACAACGGTCCTTTAAACTAGAGCAATGAATGTGATTGCAAATTGTTATAATATTCGGTTGACAGTAGTTTAAGTGGCAAACAAATTATATAACTGACACAATGTTAGGAAATAACGTTAAAAAAGAACTTGCTGTGAACGGTTTTACCTGAATTTCTGTTTTTGATAGGGTGTCCATTTATCCCAATGGTGTCCATTTATCCATGTAGATGTAAAGAACCAATTCAACTCAAAAGCTTAAGTTGTTGGGTGAGGATACATTAATGGTTTTATATATCTCAACATGCCCCCTCACACGAGAGCCCATTGGGCTTGAAGGGTGGACAATGCACAGGCCCACCTACCTGTGCGAATAAAGAAATTCCACTTGAAAGAAAGTGGGGGGCGGCGAGGATAGAACCCGGGACACGAGGCCCTGATATCATGTAACGAACCAATTCAACCCAAAAACTTAAGCTGTTGGGTGAGGATACATTAATGGTTTTATATATCTCAACTTTACATCATTTAAAATGACAGATACTTTTTCCTTTGGGTTTTCACAAAATGAGAATCGATAAAGACATTACGTGAAATACACAAACAATGCAATTTTAACTCACTGTATTAAAATATAATTATGAAAAATGCACAACCATGCAATTTTAATCCACTGTACTATTTAAGCAAAATAATAAATTATAATTATTATGAAATAAGGGTATCGATTGATATATTAGGTTGAAATAATGTTCCCTAAAAATTGATTGCTTTAGTTTAGAGAACCCGTTTAAAATACAAAACCTTTAAAATTTGGGAAAAGTTATATTTACTATCTAATTTTCTTACTACTTGTTACTACCAAATCTTAATCGTTGATTTTCGTCAATCTAACGGTTATAATTTATTACGAATTAATAATTAATTAATAAATATGATCCCATAAATTACAACCGTTAGATTGACGGAAATTAACGATTAAGATTTGGTAGTAACAAGTAGTAAGAAAATTAGGTAGTAAATATAACTTCTCCCTTAAAATTTTGTCAATACAAATTGGGGTTTGCATTCATCATACAATATAACACAAAAAAGTTTTCTACATACACAAAATTTTATGGGCCCCGCACTTTTTGAAGAAAAAAAAATTAAGATACGCAAAACGAATCTCTATAACATTACACAATCACTTTTCCTACAATATGACTTTTATAAAACCCATAAAAATTACATAATTTAAATTTAATATACATCCAAATCTATGCACGAGCTGACCTTAGACTTATTCCCATCCTTAAGCTTAATATATATAATATTTATTCACCTAAATTTTCATGGTGCGCAACTTATATTTCGCATTTCAAAGAAAACCCAAGACCAAAGTTACTCACATGCTCGCATCACATTTGATATGATTAAGAAATGTGTGTCGTACATATCTCAGTCACCGATACTTTCCAACACGCCTTCAACATGTTCTCAATATTTTAGGACACATGGTCAATAATCCGACATATTACGACACACAGTCAATTTTTTCCGACACACATTCAATTTTTTATTTTTATTTTTTGAAAACTAAATTTTATTTTATTAACTAAACATAAAAAGATAATTTATAAATCACTTTTTTTTTTGTTATGAAATTTGACATAAAAATTAACAAGATACGAAAAATTAATTTTATTTATATTTATATTATATAATTTAAATATTTAATTGGTTATATGACTTATTATGGACTGTTATATGTAATAAATATAAATTATATTATATATATATATATTTAAAATATTATTTAATATCAAGACGTATCCTAACGTATCTAAATATAATATTTTTAAAAATTAACATGTCTGCGTGCTATATCGTATCGCGTCACGTATCGATGCGACGTAGCTAACAATCACCTTTTAGAATAATAAGTAGTAAAAGGAATCTCCACAACACCAGACTCAGTCAAAGGCACATCAAAGAAAAATTAAATCGAAAGAATTGCTTTTACTTTCTAAAATATTTTACATTGTGAGTGAAGCTAACTATTCAAGGTCAGGAACAGAAGGAAATCCTTTTTACAAGCAAAATTGGAAATATCATAATCGATACAAACCTCCCATGTAGATATCAAAAACCCCTTCAATAAATGGGGCTGCAAGCTTCCAATTCCACATTTTCAAAAACCATTTCCCAAGTTAAAACCAAATTTAATCAGAAAGAAGCAAAAACAAACCCAATATTCATCCTCTTGGCTCTACACTTTTGCTATCCCATAAGGTGCCCAGCTAGCGCCAGACCATAGAAACAGCTATTAATACTCCACGCTCCAGTGGTGGAAAAAGCAGCATCCCTAAATCCAGCAACTGTTCCTCAGAACCACAGTTTATATATTTGTTCAATTTATGCAACAATCAGAGGGGGGAAATCAATCAGATTTCTCCTTCTTCTACATCATTTGATGGCCCAGCAGCACTCTGAGGCGGTTCTTCCTCCTCATCCTCATCATCAACCTTCATGTACAATCCTAGCTAAGGGATTTCCCTGTATCTTGAAACCCAATGCGTTTTGAGAATGTTCTGGGCTTGTCTCATCCTTGAAACTTGGTATATGTTCATCACCTACAGCACTCAGCATCTCTAGATCTTCCAAAAATTGACTGCTCTCATTGATGTCAACAGTTTTCTCCATCTGCAAACAGAGCTAATCAGTGAAACTTAACAAGGAAGAAGAACTTGCATCCTGACATATTCTCTTCTTTCGAAATTACCTTTTGCAAAGCCTGACGTGCTGCTTCTCTCTCCAGTTCCCTCTTCCTTTTGGCTTCGGCTTCAGCTTTCCTACTAGCCTCTTCTGCTGCCTTTGCCTCTGCCTGCAATCTAGCTTTCTCTGATGCATCAAAAACAAAATTATAAATATCAGTTGAAACTAGAAAAACCGAAGCAATATTTTATGACACAGACTTTTGCCCCATAGAACAAATATCACAAGGTGCAAAAATAAAAAACACACCCTCCTTCTTCCGTCTTTCAAGATCTTCTCGTTCTATCCTAAGTTTTTCAGGGTCCCGTTTTTCAACCCGAAATCAAGAATGAATTAACACACCAGAATTCAAATAAAACAGACAATAATGTTGGCAGAGTTAGGCGAAAGGTGGTAATGATGGTAAATTGGTAATTATCATGGATGGATCCTCTCATTTTCAAAATTGTGTTAAGATTAAATAGATGGGTTCCTATAAAAAATTATAAATGTTTACATAGAGATAGACAAAAAATAAATAAATCACATGGCAAGTTCTTTAAAATTGGGACATCAAACAATCCATTCCCGAAATTACCACAATTCATACCTTGGCAGTTACAGAACTGCCCTACTGGTGAGAGGAAGAGACAAAAACCAAACGCTTTACTTTCTGATGTTTTACAAATTCCCTTGTTTCACCCAATAGACCTGTTTTATTTATACAGGGAATTAAAACAACTACCACATTACCACATTAACAAACCTTTTCAAGGGCTTTCTCTCGAGCTTTAAGTATGGTGTCAGCAAACCGATTCCTTAGTAAAGCTGCATGGTAGAGCTTTTGAGGAGAGACTTTCCTCTTAGATGCAGCACTCTCCCCTAAAATGTTACAGGATGAATGGTGAGACATTGCCCCAAAACTAACAGCAGCAGACAGATTTCTTCATGTTTCAAGCTTACCCTCTTGACAGCTTTCTGGCTCAATAGTAACTTGCTTAGTCTGGGAAATTTGCTCAACTTGGTTACCCAGCTTTTGCCTGGAATTCTTGCTTCTGCAGCATATACTCATCAAGAAGCTTCTGCAGTTTGAATAAGGTATCATCACTAAGAGCATCAATATCAATCACAATTTCATCATCATTGGTTTGCCCTGCATCAGAACTATGCTCTTTCAAGAAATCAACAATAGTTTCAGGCAACTCTCCAAGCATTGCCTCCTCCAACTCAAGACTCAATTTATGCTTCTCCTCTTCAGTGATAATTCTTTTAACAGGCTCTGGCTTAATAATATCATTTGATGATATTTTCTTCTTTTTTGCAGGAGGAATTTGATCAGAAATTTCAGTTTCTACATAAGCAACAGGTCTTGAAGGCTCAGAAGGGCCACCATCGACAGCAAGAATTTTCTTCTCTATAGCCTTCCATCTCTTTTCAAAAACTTTACTAAGGGCCTTTGCCATGATATGTACATCGTTGCAAGGTGGATTATAAGTAATTGCATTCGAGAAAGTCAGTCGTACATCGGCAGCAAAATCCATAGGATTTGAATATTCACAAGAAGTTATTCTACTCTTTACGGTACCCAAATCCATTGGATGTTTGATGATAGTGAAATAATCCGGAATGTTCAATTTAACAACATCAACTGGTGTATTAAAAACCCAGCCAAATTTATGTGACATCAAATGGTTAAGTAATGTCTCACATGGTTTCATCAATGTAGCATATGAAGTCACTGGTGCAGCAGGTTTCACATATTCAAAATGCCCAGACATACTTCCCTTTGTCTTGGGACCATTACGTCCTGGTAAGGGCCTTTTCTTACCATGTGGGGCTGATGTTTCCAGATTTGTATTGCAACTCCTTATGTTGCTAGAGGGAGATAATCCAACAATATGTGTGTTCATACGGTCAACTTTCTTCTGAATTTCCCTTACTTGTTCAAGTTCCCAAATTAACTTCCGTTTCAAATCCTTTTTCTCAAAACCTGACATCTTTGATAATGAGAAGTCTTTAAAAGGTACATCAAAACTACCATAAACATCACCATTCAAACTAAGGCGTTTCTTCTTTGGTGCACTCTCTGGGAATGCCATCATCTCTGTATCAATCCTTCCTGAGCTACTCAACCCTTCTGATTCACCCATAGTCTCTACGGCATGACGGAAATCAGGAACAAAGCCAGTAGCATGACCCTTGGAGTATTTCCGAGATTTCCCCATGATCTGTGAACGAGAGTATTTTCTAGATTCCTTTTGTCCAGCAAACTCTATAGGAACAATTGGTGCCATAAGATAAAATTCCAATAGTTGCACGTATCAACTCTGATAACAAGTTCTGCTCCCACACAGCAAACTCTGAAAAAAGCCAAATGTCCAGAAGCACAAATTAAGTCTTATCCTCCAAATTTTAATGCAAAATATTATAAAACCCAGTGAAGGGTATACTTCTTTTCATACCCTATAGACCTATTTCAGTTTTATCGTTGACAATTAGCTTATAATCCAAAAATGTTAAAACTTTAGGCGATTAACTACAGTCTTCTCCGCTTTTCCGGTGCTAATAATTATTACTTAATGCCCACGAAAATCTCTAACAAGTTTAACTAATCAAATGCAAGAAATGCAAGACTCCTCGGAATCCTCATTCTCAGCACGAAAATTGCACACCCAAGTAGGGCAAGAGCACCGTAATTATTTCAAATCGACTACAAGAATAAAAAAAAAAAAAATTTCTAAGCACAAGAAAATGCCCTAATCCTAACATTTTCAAATAGAGAGGAAATTAAGATAGAGATTAATCGAACCATAAACCCTAAATCGAGAGAAAATGGCCGATCGAAGCAAAAGAAAATGTGAGAAACCCTAAGCAAGAATCCAATTCAAAACCTGGATGTCTAGCAGTACCACGGAAACGTAATGTGCCACAAACCCTAATACCAACACTACACTTGCTCGCTTACTTAACTCAGAAAGAAAGAAAGATCGAGCATGAACATACAGAGCCTCAGATCGCGGTACTTAAATAGCCATTTTTTCACAGGCCCATATCAAATGTCCAGCCCATATCCAATTGTACAACCTTAACGCGTCCAAATTAATTTATTGTTTTTTAAACGGAAAATTACGAACGTGGGTTTTGGAAATAATTACATTTATATTGAACAATATTAGGTCTAATTTGAACGTTACCAATCACATTTAATTTTGACGTAGATAAACACGTTTAATTTAGGCGTCACTCCTCCAATATTGACACGTGTCACATTTTTTTCCAAAAAAAAATTAACAATTTATTCGTAAAACTTTTAAAGGCAATAACTTTTGACTCGGGTATCCAAATCAGGTAATTCTTTTTTGATTCCACATAAATTTTTGAGATCTACGTAATGACATCTCATTTGACATATTTTATTTCTTACAAACACAAATTAAATTTACAAGAATTGTATTATAAGAGCGGTTAAGCCTAGAAGACTCTGAGTTCTGGGTTTGTGATTTAATATTAAAAAATAAAAAAACATTTCAATTGTGATTTAAATTAATAAAATAATTTTTTTATTTTAATTATAAAAAAATTGGTTTATGATTAAAATTAAAATTAAAAATACAAATTATTATAAACAAGGAAAACAAAATAAAGATTTAATTTGTGATTTAAACTCAAGAATCAATTTGAAAAAATCTGTATTAATAAAGGAAATAATTAAATAAATATTTTAAATTTATAAGGAAGAAAGATTTTATTTTTGAAAAACATTCATAATCTATAAGCTTCTGGGTTATTATTCGTGGTCTGAAATTAATGATGACAATTTGTACCCATATGAAAATAAGAACTCTTTCCTTCATTATTATTCTATTTATATTTAGAGTAGGGATATTCTAACTACCAAAAATGCTTACTACTAACTTACTACCCATCATATAACCATTGATAAAAGAGAGAGAATGTTAAAAAGTTTTTGAAAAAAGAGAATATGTTAATCTAATGGTGATTAGATAGGTAGTAAGTTGGTAGTGGAAAATTTTGATAGTGAGAATATCTCTCCTCTTATATTTAATGATTCATACAAATTATATTACTTATCAATTTTACTAATCTTTTTACTATTTTTATTATGTTCTCTTATTTATTTTTAATAATTTAACACACTATTAAAATTTTGGAGTTTAATCATATATAATTTATTTTATAAATTATATTATCGTATTGTTAGAGGGCATGTTATTGTCCTATTACTTTTCTTTTTATTTTATATTAAACTACATTGTCCCGGGTCTCCCGTTGTTACTACTAAATTTTTTGTTTTTAAATTAGACACTCGAAATCCTTTTTAAACAAATATTAAAATTTAAAATTGTTAGTTTTTGTTTGAGTCAAATTTAGAATTTAAATTTTAAAAATACAAACCAAGAGTTCAAAAAACAGTAAATTCAAATTTAAAATTTAAAATTCAAAATTCAAAATCAAGATTTCATAAAGTAATGGAACATTATATGAGTTGTCTGCCACCAACAATTGTTATCATATTTTTCAATTGAATTTAATTACAAATTCGATTTTATTTAATATATTTTTATTTTTATCCTTTTTTACCAAAGAAGGAAATCTTTTAAATATTTTGTAGTGTGAACACAAAGTTGAAAGTAAAGGAGAAAACGACACGTCAGCAAACTTGCCAAATAATGAGTTTCCTTTAGAATATTAGATGACACGAGGGAGTGAGAAAATTGATTCATTCTAATTAAATAAAAAATATCAAATTGAAAAACAAAAATAGGTGACGCTTTTTAAAAGTTTTAGTTGGTATGTTTTGTAAAAATATTACCTTGTTTTTTCATTATTTTTTATTTTCATTATTTCTTTTTGTAAATTTAAAAAACAGAAAGTATGATAATTTTTGTAGTTATTTATAACAATATATTAATTAAAAAATCAATCAATTAAACACCACTTTAATTTGATTATGTCGGTTTTCCAATTTAAATATGAAAATCTAAATTGAAGGCTCATACATATTTTCTAAAATAATAATTTATCTAAGAAATTTCTATATACTATCTAAACTGAGTTGGATACCTGGATCCAACTCTAGTGGTGTATTTGTTACTCTTATAGCTGCTTCTGCAGAATAGGGGTAATGTATTTATATGAAGGAATTCAACACTCAAGATAGGTAAGATAGGTAAGGCATATGAGGGATTACGATACTAAAATGAAAGTTGCGTAACTCATGAGTATGAGTTGCCTCTTATATAACACAATGCTTAATTTGAGATAATATTATTATTGTATCAAACAAAAAAGACAATGTTGTAATTTTTCATTCTAATTAGACGAGTTGGTCTTTTTGGTAAATCACAAGCGATTATAGAACTAATCTCGAGTTAGGGTTTTGTCGGTGCTCGCCCCTACGCAAAGATATATTTGGTGGAAATCAAAAACTTTGATTCTCTCCTCACTCTACTCTCAATATGAGTTGCCAACCGACATATAGGGGAATCCTAATATCTATATAAATTTTATTTACTATTTATGGCTATTGGCATATATTTTCTGATGCAATTAAGTCGCCATAAGTTATTATCGTTACAGACGTTTTATTTTTAAGGCCATTTATGAATTTTAATTTGCAGAAGTTTTAATTTTAAGGCTATTTATGAATTTTAAATTACAGACGTATTAGTTTTAAGGTCATTTATGAATTTTCAATTACAGACGTTTTAGTTTTAATACCATTAGTGGTCCTTTATGGTCCGTTACTCTTGTATTGCATATTAAAAGGCTGGGTGGAAAGATGTGAGGGGATGACTTTTGATGACTTTTGATTATTGAAAAATGATAATATAGCAGAAAATTTTTGCATTTTCCTGAAAGCCTATTTTCCTCATGATTTTGCATCATTTTCTTTTCTTTTTTTCTATTTTTTTTATAGGTATACAGATATTTTCTTCGTTGCCATGCAAGTCAAACCCCAACCGATCCAATTTGGCATAGATTGTCAAACTCGTTATTAATATAACATTATTGATATTAATTTGAATTAGAAAGAATCAATTAAGGGAAAGAGATAGTTGGCATCACGTATAATCCGACCCATTCATACCGTGCTATGTCTAATAGTTGGCGTGATGGGATGGTACTCAAATTAAATTTCAATTTTCTCCAAAGGAAAAGTGTACATGTGTTCGATTCTCGCTGAATGCATTCTTGGGGAGGGGGCTGAACCTTTAGCCATCACTGATCCCCGCACTCCGGATTAGTCTCATAGCCGGCTCATAGCCGGCTCAAAGAGTCGAAGCTTGTGGGGATTCCGGATGGAGCCAACTCGCCTCAAAGAGGTAATTAGGGTTGGGTAACTCAAAAACAAAAATTGTAAGATAAAGATAACAGATTTTAAGAAACCCAAATAAAATAAGGCTAGCTAAAGCGATGCAAAGAAATGTGAAATGTGACTTTTTGTTAAAAAAAGATGCTTATTTGCAGCATTTACATTACAATAAATGAAATGAAAAGGGTGATATTACACGAAACATGATGCATGTTTCACAACTTCCACATTCAATCTAGACTTTTTTTGCTCTGCTATTTGTTTGCTAGGAAATATTGTGGTCAACAACTTTTTGCGAATGACATTTCATGAATAGGAGCAAATCATACATATTTCATTCTTAATGCAAGAGTTTAACCACAAATTTTTAGTAAATTGTTAAAACAATTAATTTGACTTCATTTAACTTGCTATTTTTTAACGAAAGTCTCCAATATGCAAGAGACAAACAACGAACACTTTTTTTTTTGGAAAATAATAATATATTTGAGAATGAGCTATAAATTAGGATGTAATTATGAAATGCTTTAATTGCGGGATTTTTTTTTTGGGTGCAACATTGTGGAATTTAATTATGCTAAAAAAATAAACCCAATGGGTGCAGCTCAGTTGATTCTTTGGCGCTGAGTTAGTGGGGTGGACATGTGTTCGAATCCCGCTGAATGCATCCTTGGGGAGGGGGCTGAACCTTTAGCCATCACTGACCCCCGCACTCCGGATTAGTCCCATAGCCGGTTCAAAGAGTCGAAACCGTGGGGAAACCGGGGAGCCAACTCGCCTCAATTCCTCAAAGAAGTAATTAGGGTTGGGTAACTCATAAAAAGAAAAATCAAAACGTTCATAATGTATCAGGTAATATTAAAATATTCTAGAGAATTTTTTTACATTAATTTTTTCTTATATTCTATTTATTTATTTCCTTATTTTTGACTATATTAAATTGCAACAAGTTTGCATCCATTTTAAAATGCAGTTCTAACGTGGTGTTATTGGAGAAAAGGGCAAAGTGCCAAGTGGTGTGTCCCGAATAAATCTTTGGTGCTATTACTGCACTAAGATTCAGTGCATCCCATCAATGTGAGTATTACACATCATAGGAGAGAGAAACAATTTGGCAGAGAAAAAAAATTTTAACTGACATGTAATATTTTTATTGGTGGGATGTACTAAATCTTTGATACAACTTTAGCACCAAAGATTTATTCCCCATGACGTTGGTTTCATGGGTCACTTTGATCTGTGATAATTGTCGGCCGAAAAATAAAACACATTTCATGCGCCACATATTGGGGCAATGATTTCTTGGCCATATGGTACCCTCAAACACAATAAATCAAATTATCAACCAAGAAAATTTGATACCATTCCATTTTATTTTGTAACCCTCGAAGAAATAAAATAAGAAATAAGATATTGTTATTATCTTATTATCAATGTTATTACCATAATTTATTTCTACCAATCAATGGTTATTATTTTCACAAATTAAATTTATTAATTAATTATTAACTAACAATAAATGATAATCGTTGATTGGTAAAAAATAATAGTTAAAATATGATAATAATTTTATTTGATAGTAATAATATCCTATCCCATAAAATAATATCAACCATAAATTTTTTTTCTAACATTCTTCAATCACTTTGATGGCAAGAGGGGACAGTTGGCATAACATGCATAATATATCATGATAAATATATTTCACAAATACTTCATTTTTTATCCAGTAATTGCGTATTGAATAATTGTGATTTCAAACTCTTTAAAATTTTGACTTTTTGAAAAACTGAATATCGTTTTGTCATGAGATTTCGAATGAGAAAAATAAAATAGAGGTCCACTGAAACAGTATGGCAGCTTGCAAAAGGGATTATTCCCGCTAAACAAGTGAAAGAAATTGATAAGAAAAATCTTCCACCATAACTCGAATCTGAATTAATTTTAAAAAGGAAAAAATTCACCAATGTTATTGTAGTTTGCTTTAGAATTATTTATGCCCCTATGATTTTTAATTTTCTTTATCACATATGTCTCTGTGGTTTATAAAAAATACATAACATATGTGATAAAAAAATAGACCCTTTTGCAAACCATTGAGCTTATGTGATAAAAAAATCACAAGGCATAGACATTGGTGAACTTTTATCTTTACAAAATTGATTATTATTCTGATAAATAAGTATTAATTAATATTTAATTATTCTTCACAATTGTTAATACCTTAAAAAAAATTAAATCACCATAGAAATTTCTAAAAAGGAATGATTAGGTTATCTTGTTAATTACATAAATAAATGGTAATTAAAGATATGTTAATTGTGAAAATCGAATAGTGACTTAAATGGTAGTATTTTACTTATGATGATTTTCTCAAAATCATTGCGCCCTTCTCCTATCTTCTTCTTTCATCATTTTTCTTACCTTAATTTCTTGTTCTACTCCCTATTAGGGGTGGTAAACGAGTCAGGGCCTTTCAGGGGCCTTTGGCTCGGCTCGTAAAGGCCTGAGCTCGTTTAATAAAAGCTCGTGTTGGATCAGGCTTGAACTTGGATAAAAGCTCGTTTAATAAAAAGGCCTCAGGCTCTAATTCAGAAGCTCGGCCTTAGAGCCTCCCAGGCTAGCCTAGTATATAAATATTTATTTATATTTTTTAGACTACTTGTAATAACTCTCTATCTCATCAATTTATTTCACCCCATTTTATTGGTTTAACAGACTTTTTGAATGATTTTGTTCTATATTATGCTATTTAGATATATATTGAATTTATGTATATTTATGGAATTACTAGTGTTATTCTATATTATCCTTCATCCTCCTTCACACAAACAAACCCACAAAAACTCATTCGTTCCACTGTGCACTGCTCGTTTGTGTCAATTTATTTTTTATTTTATTTTTTATTTTTTATTTTTTATTTTTTTTGGCACTTTTTTTATAATGGGCTAAGATAATATAATCTGTTATCTACATTCTCACACTTTAATTTTATTTATTTATTGTAGACTTTGTAAATTATTGCTGCAAATTGGAAGCTAAGGTTTCTATCTGGAAATTGATTTTTTGTGGAATTTTGTTCTCTTATTTTTATTCTTTAACATGCTAATAGGATAAGACAGGCTTCACACAGGCTTTTATTTTTTGTAAATAAACTAGGCCACAGGCCAATATTATATTCGTAACAGGTAACAGGCTAAGGCTAGTCGGACACGTTTAAATACAAGCTTGCCCCGTTAAGATCAAAACTCGGCTCGGCTCGGCCCGTTAACACCCTACTCCCTATATATACAATGTCAACATTTTCTTTTCCCATACCCTCCTCTTTTTGCACAGTTTCTGTGATTCTCATCCATTCCTGCTTCTAAAACCTAGCTTCTAACTCTCTTTCTCTCTCTCTTGGTTCCCTTCTTTTTATCCTTTTCTTTAAAGAAAAGCACACGGGAATGAACTGTGATCAAGAAATCAAGTTCGATGATGATTTACATCAGGTACTATGATCGTGTTCTTCTTTGATATTTTTATTTCTTCAACTGTATCTCGGTCAATTGTTTATTTTTTCTTTTTCTTTTTTTCTTTTTTCAAAAGGACGATGATAAGAAAGAAGGGTTAGATCATGCCAAGAATTCCTCTGAAGAGATAGAGAAGATGAATAGTCTATTACCTTCAGAGTCTTCTGAAGTTGGTAATAAACCAAAGGATAATGAAGGGTCACCAGATTAGAAATCTGTAGCTTCAGGAATGCACAAGTGTGTATACTGTGGGAAGGAGTTTAAATGTGGAAAAGCTTTAGGTGGCCATAAAAGATTCCACCTTCAAGCTCAGAAGAAGAAGGAGAAGGAGGATAAAAATGCTATTAGTAATGAGATCAAGATGTCTTCTTTGATGTCTAATGAGAAACACGGTTGTTTACTTTGCCACAAGGATTTCCCATCACAAAAGTCCTTGTTTGGGCATATGAGGTCCCACTCTGATAGGGTTCGGAGGGGTGTTTGCCCTCCAACACCCTCTTATAAGAAAGGTTCTAGTTCCCGCTACTCTGCCTCTATAGAAGAGAATAAACATGATAAGTATAATCTTGGTGCAGTTGTTGCACCAAATAAATCAGCTGATCTATCAAAATATTTACCCCCAAGCAAGCGTAAAACCTATAAAAGAGGCATAGAATCTCTTTATAGTGATGAGATTCTTGAAGCCTTTAAAATTCTTTTGTCTTTGTCTAAGGGTAGTTGGCCATGTGATAAGAAGAAGAAAGGAAAGCAATTGGTTGAATTCAAGGATGAGAAGAAGGAGGAGGAGGTGGAGGAGCATAAGTATGCTAAGTGGATTAGAGAGGATTGTAATTATGCGAAGAAGATGAAAAGAACATGGAATGGTGTGAACACTCATGAAGCATCATCTAGTGGGGTGAAAGATCATGTTATTGACTCTGATGAAGGGAAGGAGAAGGAGATGATGAAGAACAAGGAAAAGAAAATAACGAAGTTGATAGTGAAATTGAAGACTCCAGATAATTTCTTGCAGCTGCAGCCAAGAAGTGCATACCAATGCAACATTTGTGATAAATCATTCTCAACATTCCAAGCCCTAGGAGGACACAAATCAAGAAGCCACAATAAAGAGAAGAATAATAAGCAATTGTGAAACGAAAATGGTTAAGTAATTGAAACTTGAATGCTAAATTGATTTCTTTTCTATACAAAGAACTCACTCACCTTCATCATCAATTATTATTGTTTCAAGTGATAAAAGGTGTGTAACTTTAATTAGATGTTTTGAATTCGAATATAAACAATTGTGAAAATAGTATAAACTTAATTTGCCTACTTCAACATGCATGTTTTGTCATACAATCGAAGCTAATTGCATCCAGATTTAAAGTCAGTATAACTGATAGAGAGCTTAGTGAATACGGTATTCTTCTCTAAGAGTTGCTTTTTCTATTTTTTTAAGCTATCGAATGATGCAGTTTACATTGTGGGAGGTTATCCAACGATGAAGAAACAATATATATATATATATATATATATATATATATATATGGTTTAAAAGTATATATATTGATATAAAACCAGTAATCTATTCTTAGTTTATTAACCAATCTATGTAACGTGGTCATTATTAATCGGTACAAAAATGGTGTAAAAAATTTAGTGTAATAGTGCCACATATTATATTCCAAATCAAAAAGTTTTTTTAATGAAGACAACATATTGGTGTATAAATTACATAATAAATATTATTTTTAGGGCAGACTCAAAAAAACGTCATTGTGAATTTTGGAGTTGAGTCTTTTGTATTTGGTGGCAAACTAAATAAGTCACCACGTTAAAACAATTAATTTGACTTCATTTAACCTGCTATTTTTAACGAAAGTCTATAATATGCAAGAGACAAACAACCAAACACTTTTTTTTGTAAAATAATAATATATTTGAGATTGATCTATAAATTAGGATGTAATTATGAAATGCTTTAATTGCGGGATTTTTTTTGTTGGGTGCAACATTGCGGGATTTAATTATGCTAAAAAAATCAAAACGTTCATAATGTATCAGGTAATATTATAATATTCTAGAGATTTTTTTACATTAATCTTTTCTTATATTCTATTATTTATTTCCTTATTTTTGAGTAATATGGATTAACATATAATTTTTTTGAATCACATCAATATATGATATTCTTCTGTTTATTGTTCTTTCCTTCCTTATTAATTATTTACCTAAATTCCAATAATTCCAATCATATACACTTAAAGTTAAACAATAGTGTTTCCAATTAACCTTATTTTTTTTTAAATTAATTATAACTCCTTAGGAGCACTATTAGTTTATAGTCTGTACTGTTTACCTGTTACAGTCGTATATTCTAAGGGAATTGACTTTTTTTTTCGTAAATGGAATTCACTATATTAAATTACAACAAGTTTGCATCCATTTTAAAATGCAGTTCAAACGTGGTGTTATTGGAGAAAAGGGCAAAGTGCCAAGTGGTGTGTCCCATGACGTTGGTTTCATGGATCACTTTGATATGTGATAATTGTCGGCCTAAAAATAAGACACATTTCATGCTTCACATATTGGGGCAATGATTTCTGGGCCATATGTTACCATCAAACACAATAAATCAAATTATCAACCAAGCAAATTTGATACCATTCCATTTTATTTTGTAACCCTCGAAGAAATAAAATAAAGAATAAGATATTGTTACTATCTTATTATCAATGTTATTACCATAATTTATTTCTGCCAATCAACGGTTATTATTTTCACAAATTAATTAATTAATTAATTAATTATTAATTAATAATAAATGATAATCGTTGATTGGTGAAAATTAATGATTAAAATATGATAATAATATTATATGGTAATAATAATACCCTATCTCATAAAATAATATCAACCATAATTCTTTTTTTCTAACATTCTTCAATCACTTTGATCGCAAGAGGGGACAGTTGGCATAACATGCATAATATATCATGATAAATATATTTCAAAAATACTTCATTTTTTATCCAGTAATTGCGTATTGAATAATATTTTATGGTATATTTATAAAGAATTTTTTTAAAGATTTATATAGAAATGAATTTTTTACGCAACATAAAATTGAACTGTTACTTTTTTCTGCAACATAATGAATTTATAACAAATAAAACATTTAAAAGTAATATAATCAAAGTCATCATTTTTCTGTCGTGATAAAGTTACAATTGTCCTCAAGAATTTAATTTGCAATAAAATGCAAGAGAGTGATTCTTTAGAATATAAATAAATCTGTGCGACCAAAAGTAAAAAAGAAAAAATAGAAGTCAATGAGAGTTGATTCAGTTCATCATTTTCAATGATAAGCCCTATATATAGACCTTATCGTTTCTCAAGCCCTATTAAATTTATTTATATTATTTATAATTACATAAAAACCTTAATTTCTGTCACAAAACTATATCATTTTGAATTCACCGGAAATAATTTATCTCCGTTGATTGGAGAAATCCTTTACCTAATATTATTTTAGCAAAATTCTTTGCTATGCTAATACTTCTCTCCTTTCAATGCCTGAGTACCTGACCAGTCACATTAGAATTGGACTCAAGTTGACTTTAAGCAACTATCAATACAATTTATTTGAAAATAAAAAAGAAAAATCAATTTATGGAAACCGTGTACCAAAACAGGTAGTTTCAATCACTCATCACTATAAGATCAAGTTATCCTTCAATTTTTGAATTATGTTACCCTTATCCAAATGTGATTTTAAACTCTTTAAATTTTTGACTTTTTGAAAAATTGAATATCATTTTGTCATGAGATTTTGAATAAGAAAAATAAAATAGAGGTCCACTGAAACAGTATGGCAGCTTGCAAAAGGGATTATTCTCGCTAAACAAGTGAAAGAAATTGATAAGAAAAATCTTCCACCATAACTCGAATCTGAATTAATTTAAAAAAGGAAAAAAATTCACTAATAATGTTATTGTAGTTTGCTTTAAAATCATCTATGTACCTGAGATTTTTTTTTTTTTTATCATATATGCTCCCGTGGTTTATAAAAAATAAAAATATATATAACATATGAAAGTTAGAATAGACGTTACTAGGGTATTTATATAAAAAGACCTCAAGTGAAGAGAGAAAGAACAAATGAATGGAAGAAACTATTATCCTCCCAGTTTGTGTGTATCTATTTTTGACAATTTCCCATCTAACTTCACATAAACAAAGCTTTGCCAATCTTCTTACACTAAATTGGAATAAACGTGTAGTCGTGTACAGAGTACAAACAGTTAAACATATAGGTTTCAATGGTTCATCAGAATAAACATAAAAAGGTGCATGTTCATTTAATAAATTTTCCTTTTCCACGTAGTAGAATGTACTATTGAAATGATTAACGAAGTCTTAGTAGAATACCAACTATGCCTTTCGTACCAAATTCATCTTTGAAATGAGCATCTGACAGCGAGAAAAGTTGCTATTGCCGATTGGAATTGGCAAGCTAATTAAATTGTTGAGAACAGCCACTGTATTCTATACACGACAGGGATTAATTAACCATGTCCCTTAAATGCTCAAAGAAGTAGGTAAAAGAATGTGGTTTCGGGGGTTAGGTAAAAAGAATTGAGAATTTATGGAGTTGGGTCAAAATCAGTATCAGCAGAGAGTTGACCAAAAATCCCATTTCCTTTTTTCCCTGGCTTCCCAGTATCCTCCAGCATAACGGTAATTAGTATTGCTTCTTCTTCCCTTAGCAGAACTTAAATTAGAGAGCTTAGATAACAGAAAAAAACAATCATAAAAGAAATAATCAGGTGCATCACACACATGGAGCAAACGAATACACAGGGGCAAATAACCAATAGTAGTAAAACTAACAATATAATAAAACATTAAACTAAGCATTTATATGCTAATACCTTACATGTCTATAGTATATAATTATTATATACTATAGCATAAGTATATTACTTCAAACCACCAACACTTTACGCAAAGAAAATCATGCCAAAATATCCATATGTCTATGACTTAATACCACAAAGGATTCAAAAAGAATGGACATGGAATTATATAAATGCAAATTGCATCCGCACAATTTTCAAAGGTAAACCATTGTTGAAAAGGAAAATAAAGAACTTCACAAGTGGGAGAGAGGAAAGTGAGCTGCTAAAGTAAAGAAAAAAGCAGGAGAGTAAAAAGAAGATGGCAGTAATTTATGACTTCAGATAAGTGAGATTTGAGTACAACTTTTTTAACATAATAACATGAATGTTTTTAGAAAAGGAAGATAACAGAAGAGAGTTTGAACTAAGCCAAATTATGTGCTTTGGTTAGTTTACTTATATTGAAATAAATTATAATATAAACTCTAATGGAAATTAAAAAAAAAAAATAAACAAACTCATCCATCCTATGAGTCCTCTTTTAGTAAAGAAATCAACAAATTGGAATTGACCAACTATTAGTATTAGACTACCCAGTAGATATTATGTTGGATATTTTGCTTTTCTTTTTCGACAAGTAGTAGATGTTGTCTTTATAAATGGACGATTTTTCATCAACAACATGATATAAAATTGTACCTTCTCGGAGATAAAGCGGATGGATGCCTTTGTCTGGATACTCTGCCTCATATGTCTCACCCAACAGTGGATTAAATGCTAGCATACCCTGAAACTTCAAATGCAGCCACATGTAGTGCCCTCATTAAATTGTTTCCCTGAGCATAAGTACCATGAATGTGAGAGATGTATTACAGAAAAGTTCAAATAAACTTGGTATTTTGATTGTGTTCCTATTATATTCAAAAGAAGCCTTTAAATAGGCAAACCAATACAAAGGCTACGTACTCTTACAAACAGAATCTCTAAGATCCTAACAATCTCCAATATCTAAACTCCTAATTACAAACAGAATCTCTAAGATCCTAACAATCTCCAATATCTAAACTCCTAAACAAATATTATCTATAATTACAAACAGAATCTCTAAGATCCTAACAATCTCCAATATCTAAACTCCTAATATCTAAACCAATTAACAATCTCCAATACTCCCCCTCAAGTTGGATCATGTAAGGATGAAATGCCCAACTTGGGAAGAAATCCAAGGAACGTGCGCTGTCCTAAGGCTTTGGTGAACAGATCTGCAAGCTGGGCAGAGGAACGAACATGAGCAGTAACTATGGTATTTGCCATGATATGGTCACGCACAAAATGACAATCCAATTCAATATGTTTCGTTCTTTCATGGAAAACTGGGTTTGCAGCAATATGTAAAGCTGCCTGATTATCACAAAATAATTCCATAGGAGTCGAGTGAGAGACACCAAGGGCGGCAAGGAAGGATTTAAGCCAAACTAGTTCTGCGGTAGCGGCTGCCATTGATCTGTACTCTGCTTCGGCTGATGAACGAGAGACAGTTACTTGTTTCTTCGTTTTCCAAGAGATTGGTGAACTTCCCAACATAATAAAGAAGCCGGTAAGAGATCTTCGAGTGAGGGGACACGACGCCCAGTCTGAGTCGCAGTATGCATGGATTTTAAGATCACAATCTGAGCGCAAAAGGAGGCCTTGTCCAGGATTTAGTTTAACGTACCTGAGGACCCGTATGACTGCTTCGAAGTGTGCTTGTTTAGGATGCTGCATAAATTGGGAGAGGATATGAACCACATAGCTCAAGTCTGGCCTTGTAATGGTAAGGTAAATTAACTTCCCAATCAGTCTCCTATATCGTTCAGGGTTCTCACATGCTGGCCCTTCCTCCAAAGCCAGGCGATGATTTTGCTCGATAGGAGAATGTGATGGTTTGCATCCACTAAGACCTGCCTCAGAAAGAATGTCTAAAGCATACTTTCGCTGACATAAGAACAAGCCCTTCTTGCTACGGGCAATTTCGATACCCAAGAAGTATTTCAAGTGTCCCAGATCTTTGATTTTGAAGCACCGATTGAGGTAGGCTTTCACGTCACTGCATGCTTGTGTGTCATTCCCTGCCAAGATGATATCATCTACGTACACTAAAAGGGCCAAGAAAGTGGCTCCTCTTTGAAGTGTAAACAGTGTGTAGTCCGCTCTTGATTGGACAAAACCATACGTTGTCAAGGATGTGCTCAGTTTGGAGAACCAGTTTCGCGGAGATTGTTTCAAGCCGTAGAGAGATTTGTCAAGACGACATACCTTATTGTTTGAACCATTGCTGAAACCTGGTGGAAATCGCATGTAAACTTCTTCGCTTAGATCGCCATTCAGGAAAGCGTTGTGCACATCAAGTTGGTGTAAGTCCCAGTTTGTAGCAGCTGCTACTGACAGCAGCGTCCGAACACTCACCATCTTCGCAACGGGTGCATACGTCTCGCTGTAGTCTTCTCCAGCAATTTGATGGTTTCCGGCGATCACTAGTCGTGCCTTATAGCGTTCCACAGTTCCATCAGATTTATATTTAATTTTGTAGACCCATTTGCTTGGAAGAGCATGTTTTCCTGGAGGTAATTCAGAGATGTGCCAAGTGCCATTATCCTCCAATGCATTAATTTCTAATCTCATGGCCTCCACCCATCGTGAGTCATTCATGGCTTCGCGAAAGTTTTTAGGTTCTTGACCTGCATCGATGGCTGCAACAAAAGCTCGATGTTGCGCAGAAAAATTATTCAAACTAACATAATTACTCATTGGATACTGAATACCTGAGGCGAGATTGGTGTGGACGGTGGGAGGTGAATGTGTTTCAATATGACACGCGTAGTCCTGCAGGTAGGAGGGCGGCTTTCGTGCACGTGGTTGACGTTGAGGAGAGGAGTGTTGCACTACATGTTCCGTTGTAATCGGACGATCTTCTAATGGAGGCTGGAAAGCTGTTATATCAGGACTTTTTTCCAAACGAGAGCCACTCCCCCTTTCCTCCGAAACTGGTTCCTCAAGAATTGGAAGTTCAGAAGGTTGTTCTCTCACCATAGTCTCCTTGTCGATTGCGGGTTGTGCTGGAGGTGAGTTAGGCACAGGCTCATCTCTTGGTTTGGCTTGAAATGGGAATATATTTTCTTGAAAGGTAACATCCCTTGATACAAATCGTTCTTGTGTTTCCAAATCCAGCAATCTCCAACCTTTTTGTCCAGTGGGATACCCAATGAAGGCACAACGTCGTGACCGTGAGGCAAATTTGTCATGAGGTTTGGGTCGGGTGTTAGCATAGCACAAGCATCCAAATGTGCGCAAGGTACTGTAATCTGGTGCTTCTCCATTTAGTACTTCATGAGGTGACTTTCCTTGAAGGATTTTTGTGGGTGTTCTGTTGATCAAATGCGCTGCAGTGAGGACGCTTTCTTCCCAGAATTCAACTGGCATACCTGCATGAAAGACCAATGCTCTTGCCACATTAAGTATATGTCTATGTCTCCTTTCTACCCTACCATTCTGCTGTGGTGTATAGACACACGTGGTTTGCTGCAAAATTCCTTTCTCACTAAGGAGCCTCATTATTTTATTGGATTTGAATTCCGTCCCATTATCAGAACGTATTGTTTTCACACTCTTACCAAATTGATTAGTTACCATAGCCAGGAATTTACTTACTCGATCGTAAGTTTCACTTTTGTCTGCCATCATATATACCCACAAACTCCTACTAAAATCATCCACAATAGTTAAAAAATAATGTGCACCCGAGAAAGAAGAAGTCTTGTAAGGTCCCCAAGTATCACAATGCACTAAATGAAAACAATCCTTACTTCGGGAATAGCTTAAAGGAAACACAGATCGAGTTTGCTTGGCACGTTGACAAACTTCACATGCCTTATTAATTACTTCTTTATTCAAAACAAAATTAAATTCTGGAATCAAAGATAATGCTTGATATGACGGGTGTCCTAGCCTGTTATGCCACAACTCCACAGATTTTCCTGCTCGAACTGTTGAAGCTGAAGCACGCGTGGACTGAAACACATATACTCCATCACTAAGTTCACCCAAACCAATCTCCCTCTTCAGCATTAGGTCCTGCAAAGAACAACTTTTATCAGTAAATGTCACTATATTTCTGTTGTGTTTCAACAATTGCGAGACGGAAATCAGGTTACATCTCAATTGAGGCACATATAACACATTTTCCAGATCTAATTGTCCATCAAGTACAACAGTTCCTTCCTTTTTTGCACACGTGACAGATCCGTTTGGCAAGGTTACACACAAAGGTTGAATATTTGTGATTTTTTGTAAAAGGTTTAAGGACCCTGTCATGTGACGAGAGGCTCCACTGTCCACAAGCCATTGGATATGAGTATTCTTACCAGAGAGTTTTTCACTTGATGACCGTGGTTGATTGATCAGTGCCATCAACTTGTTGACAATTTCTGGTGTCAGCATCGAGTTTGTAGTGACCTGCTGCGGGGTGTCAGATGGCTGAGACATCACACGTTGGTTGTTATCCCAAGTCACCGCTGCATGCGCATGCTCCTGCATATAACGTCCCCCCGAACGTCCTCTTCCTCGCCCTCGTCCACCGGTTCTATTTGGTGGGAATCCAATGATATTCCAGCACTTGGAAGGATCGTGGTTAGTTTTTCCACAGTGAGGACATGGGAACCGTTCAGTCTGTTTCTCAAATGGCACACGTTGTCGTTCAGTCTGTTTCTCAAAGGGCACACGTTGCACTGTTTTCTCCATCTTCTCCTTGGATTCAACACGCGATGCATAGCCCACCACGTTCGCTCTTTCTTCTTGATTACGCGCTATGTTACGGTGAGTTTCTTCTTGCGTAACCGTGGCATACACTTTGTTCACAGAAGGCAGGGGCGAGCTATTCAATATTTGTGACCGTAAGTTGCCAAATATGGTTTCGTCCAAACCCATAAGAAATTGGTAAACTCGGTCATGTTCCCTCTCTTCTTCAGTCTCCTTCGCGTATGCACATTTATCTCCACATGCACACGCCTTGCGAGCTTTGCTCCCTTCAAGCTCGTCCCATATTCCTCGCAGCTTTGTGTAGTATTCTCCCACACTGCTGCCAAGTTGTTTTATATTAGCCAAACTCGTTTTGAGATGGTACTGACGGGAGAAATTTTCCACAGCATACCTTTCTTTTAGGTCGTCCCAAAGATCCTTCACCTCATCAAAGCATTTGATGAATGGTTGGAGCTTTGGGTCAATGGTGTTGTGTATCCAGCCATTGATCATCGAGTTACACATCTCCCAAGCTCGCCATTCTTCTGCGTCTTCCTCGTCTGGTTTCTTCACGACTCCGGTTATGAATCCCAACTTATTTTTGGCCTTAAGTGCGTTTTTCATGAGCTTAGCCCAATTTTCGTAGTTGGCCTCTCCGCGCAGCAATACAGTTGTAAGCAAAATGCCTGGGCTATCTGAGTTTGCCAGGTGATACGGGGACGCCGGGTCCGACGGCTTCAACTTGCTGGCTCCTTCTCTGGCCATACTCGTAGGGCTAGCTTTCACACTTGTCTACACAAACTTTGCGGAAAGCGTGGTTTATCAGGAAGGCTTTGATACCAAAATAAACTTGGTATTTTGATTGTGTTCCTATTATATTCAAAAGAAGCCTTTAAATAGGCAAACCAATACAAAGGCTACGTACTCTTACAAACAGAATCTCTAAGATCCTAACAATCTCCAATATCTAAACTCCTAATTACAAACAGAATCTCTAAGATCCTAACAATCTCCAATATCTAAACTCCTAAACAAATATTATCTATAATTACAAACAGAATCTCTAAGATCCTAACAATCTCCAATATCTAAACTCCTAATATCTAAACCAATTAACAATCTCCAATAAGTTCTTAAAACTTTAAGCTACAACAATTAGTGAATTATGCCAATAACTACACAGAAATATTTTGCAAATACATAAACTAACCATTTTATCCCATTCATAAGCTTGGTCTAGAAGGTAAGAGTACTCCAGATCTTCAAAACATTTCTGCAATGAGGATAGAGGTTCATTAAAGTAAACTAGAAAACAAACTTTTGTAAGATCCTTTCCGATATTATCTTTTATTATTGACCAAAGACCAACTCCATATTCTTTCTCGACAGGATCAGGCAACTTCTTTCGTCATTTAATATGAGGATAGTTAAATCCAACAGATCCTATAGGAGACTTTGTATCATATTTGCCTATTGGACTAGTCTCCTCATGTTCAGATCCATTACTTCTAACAGAACATGTTGACAAAATTTCAGATGTATCAAAGAATGCATCATGGTCATCATCAGAGTGATCATGCCTATCGTTCTCATCAGAATAATCACTAGCACTTCCATCTGTCATATAATAAAATAGTAAAAAATAATTTAAGATGTGTAAAGAAGATGTGCTAGTTAAAAAGCTTCAATCAGATTCATTCAAATAACACTGCCAATTTTTTACATGCATGTACTACCTAACCTAGGTAGAGACACACAGAATGGAGTATGCTTTTAACTTACCACTATATTCGTCATGTGTTGATAGATAGGGATCCCCTTCATCCTTTGATTGGGTTTGGCCTTCAATAAGGGTGTTCTCCAAGTCAACCTTCTCTTCCTAGAAGAGACAATGGATTAATTGAAGCAAAATTAATATTAACTATCATCATTATACTTAGAAATTAGAAATCATACATCAAAATGGTCATGGTTTCATGAAGTACCTCTAAATGGCGCAGAGTATCCATTAGTAGCAACTGCTTGTGCTTAAGGGCTACAACATGTTTATGCATTTGGGAGTGCTCAGCTCTCATGATGTCCTCACTTTCCCTAATAGCAACCTCATTCACACCCTCCTGTAAAAGCCTATGCCTCAACTTGCAGTTGAAATCACATTCGACATCACAGGAGACATAATCTCTGTATTTGGCATTCTAGGATGCATGTTTTGAATAAATAAACTTGATTTAGTTTTTTTAGTCCATTGGGCTTAGTATACATTTAGCCCAATGTCTAGAATTATACTTTAGGAGTTAGTTTAGCCTAAGATCTAGAAATGTCTATTCTAGTCAATTCCATGAAAGTTCTAGAGGCTAGTTGCACCTACCACAATTAATATTTGTACTAGGCTAGTATAGAAAACTCTAGAATTATTTGGAGACTTTGTTTTGAGGAGGTGCCACTAGTATAAATAGGGGTCATCTCCATCATTTTGTAACAAGCCAAGAAGAAAAAAAGTTGTGTAGTAACAAAGTGTTCTGTTAGCTGTGAATTTTCCTTAATTTAACAACTTGTTTCGTATGGTAAATGGGCTGTTTAAAGTGCTATTTTGCAAGAGAAGTGGGCCAAATTATAAAGAAAAAGCCCATAGTGGAATATGGCTAATTGGATGACAGCTTCTGTAATTTTTGCTTACTATTTTGACTTTATGTTGTAGGCAAAAGTCATGGCAGATTAGTGAGAGTTGAAGAGATGTGGACCGTTGGATCAAAGAAAAAAAGAATGGATGGATGACAAATGCTTTGATGCTTTTAGTTTTAAATTGGAGTCTTATATTCAGATATACACATTTAGAACTCTTCTTCGTCAGTTTTAGTTTTTCTTAGCAGTGGCATTTTTTCTTTTTGAACGTTCTTGAAACTCTTTTGTTTAAAGCTGAGTGCAATTGTTCTTCAACTTCTTGAACTCGAAGTATGCTGACAACAAATCTTCGTGAGGAAGAAGAAGAATCTACATGCAAGCTTGAGTTTCTACATTTCTGTAAAATTTTCCTAACTCTAGTTTAGGATCTTCAATTCGTGGATTACTGGTCTGTAATTTCTTACTTTGAGATTTTTTTTTCCTTGATACTTGGTATTGCATGTTGCCCTTTGATTAAATTCTGAAAATTTCATTTGTTAATATGGGTTTCTAAATTCTTTTTCTGGGATTCAAGATGATTGGGTAATTCCTTATTTTGTTGAACACTGTTATGCTTTCTTTATTCTCATTTGATTAGCAATAACTCAATTTTAAAGTTCAAGAAAACCCTGGGAATGGATCTTGAATATTTTTAGCATAATTGTGATCGGGAAATCAGGTTATGTTCCTTGTTAATCGAACCCTTGAGGTTAAGGATAACCCAAGGAGATATTTTATATAATTCTTGAAGATTTAGAAGACTTTGGGAAAAGACCATTCTAAAGATTAAAACTGGAACTGGGAAGTTTCAGCTAAAATAGCCATAGTAATTCAAATTCTGAGATAAAAGTGCCTTAGTAGTGCAAAAACGCAGGGATGCAAAATTCTTTAGAAAAATCCATGATTCAAGAATCCCACTACCTTATAATTGTTGCATTTGTGATTAGATATTCATCTATTATTTTTGTTTAATGCAGATTTTATAAAAACTTGATTCTGTTAGTCTTTTCTTTATTTGAAAGATTGATTACTTCAAATTCAAGAATTTAGGAATAGAAAGTAAAAAGAAAACTAAAACAACCGTTCCTAGAGAACAATTCTAATCTTCGGATTTTACTACCCAATAATATAGTGTTCTCTTCCTCAAATTTCTCTATATTTTCTTTTCTCAAATATCCTCTCCCAACAAAGTGGTATCAAGAGCCTTAAGATCCTTTTTTTAGAAAGATGACAAGTAGCAACATGGTTCCTTTCCAAGTCCTTCTTCTCACCAAGAGCAACTATGATAATTTGAGTATCAAGATGAAGGCCCTCCTTAGGTCACAAGATGTGTGGGAGGTAGTGGAGAAAGGCTACGATGAGCCACAAGAAGGAGTTATTTTATCCCTAGCCCAAAGGATTAGTTTGAAGGATTCAAGAAAGAGAGACAAGAAAGCTCTCTATCTCATCTATCAAGGATTGGATGAAGATGCTTTTGAGAAGATTTTGGAGGCAGCCACCGCAACGGAAGCTTGGGAGAAGCTACAAACCTCTTACAAGGGTGTTGAGCCAGTCAAGAAGGTACGTCTTCAAACTCTAAGAAGTAAGTTTGAAACTTTACACATGAAAGATGCCGAAAGTATCTCCGATTGTCTTTCTAGAGTTTTGACGGTGACTAATCAATTAAAAAGAAATGGTGAAAAGATAAATGATGTAAAAATTATGGAGAAAATTTTGCGATCTTTAGATTTGAAATTTGATCATATTGTCACTGTTATAGAAGAAACAAAAGATTTGGAAGCTATGACAATAGAGCAACTCTTGGGCTCCTTACAAGCATATGAGGAGAAGCAAACGAAGAAGCAAGGGGTTGGTGAACAATTACTCAAGACACAACTCAACTTCAAAGAAAAAGAAGAAGACTTTGGCAACACAAGAGGACGAGGAGGATATCGTGGTCGAGGAAGAGGTCGTGGACGTGGAAGAATAGACTTCAACAATAACTATGCCAATGAAGATCGAAGAGAGAGCTCAACAAGAGGTCGTGGAAGAAGTGGCTCGCAACCAAGACGTGACAAGTCTCAAATCAAATGCTATAACTGTCAAAGGTTCGACCATTATGCTTGTGAATGTAGTCCCATTCAAATTCAACTTTCATTATCTTTTGTTCATTCTAAATTTGACGGATTCTCCTCAAGATATGGTGCACTATTATAGGGGCAGTGGTGGAGGCAGGAGGGGCAGCCGCCCCCTTAGGTTCGTACAAACCTTTGACTTACCTTATTCAAACTTAAGATAAATGTAGCTTAATATAAGTTTACTCCCATTCCTCAAGTTGAGCCTTCCGACTTTCATCCTTATTATTCTTCATATATAAAGAAAATTTGAGTTTTTCAAATTTGATTACGTACATATTCATTTTAGTATTAACCAGTCTAAATTAGTGTGAATTTTGTTTTCTTAGTCCATTCTCACAAAATTTTTTTTATATCTAGCTCCCCTGTTGTATTATTATTAATGAAATTTAAAATTATTAATACGGGGTGATTCTCTCACAAATATTAAATTTATATCCCCTCGAACTCAAGAAGGATTCATGTACACCATCACGCGCGCCAACAAAACAAGACCGGCCAAATTTAGGATCACCGCAGGCAGCGCAGCGCGTGGGTCCCACAGACCAGTACTCAAACAGCTCACTATCCTTTTTCTCTTATTCATATACTAGTGTATTACCTGTGCGATTCACAGGAAAAAAAATTGGTTTGTTTGGCGTGGTGGGCCTTTCCACTTCTAACTATTAGCATTTTTTTGTGTGGAAAACTATTAGCATTTTATATCAGCATGTAATGGACTTCTATATTTATCCTATGGTCATTGCAAAATATATCACTATACTTTAGCTTGTCCTGTGGTCATTCCAAAATATATCGCTATACTTTAGCTTGTCTTGTGGTCATTCAAAAATTACAAAGTTTGACTCAGCTTCTTTCAGTATTTCTCAGAGATGGACTTTCATTTATTACACTCAGATTTACAAAATAGTAATATATAATTATTTTCTGCAAGAATTTGTGTCCTTAGTATCTGAAATTTTACAAATTTATATTTAGAAAAATTAATATCAGATTTAGGAATTTAATTATAAAAGAATGATGAAATTTTAATATAATTATAAAAAAGTGTTGGCAAACGGGTCGAGCAGGCCCTTCGGGACAAGCCCGGTTTTCCACCTTTAACTATCAGCATTTTATGTAAATAATAATTATTTTTATTGGTGTCCATAGTATTTTGAATTTTACAAATTTGCATTTACAAAATTTGAAATCAGATTTATGAATTTAATTATAAAAGAAGAAGTATGAAATTTTAATTTAATTATAAAAATAAGTTGGTGGGCCGGCCCTTCGGGCCGAGCCCTGTTTGTCACATCTAACTATCAGTATGTAATAGATTTTTGTACTTATCCACAAAAAAGGGTCCTTATAGTTGCATTTAGATTTTTATATTTTATCTCAGAGATGGAATTTCATTTATTACACTCAGATTTACAAAATAATAATAAATAATTATTTTTTGCAATGATTTGTATCGTTAGTATTTGAAATTTTACAAATTTGTATTTACAAAAATTAAAATCAGATTTAGGAATTTAATTATAAAAGAAGAATAGTTGAATTTTAATTTAATTATACAAATGTGTTAGTGGGTCGGCCCTCTAGGCCGAACCCAGTTTGCAACCTCTAACTATCAGCATATAATATGTTTTTATGTTTATCCAAAAAAAGGCTCTTATAGTTGTGTCTAGGTTTTCTTATTTTATCTCAGAGATGAAGTTTCATTTATTACAATCAGATTTATAAATTAATAATAAATAATTATTTTTTACAAGGATTTGTATCGTTAGTATTTGAAATTTTAAAAATTTGTATTTGCAAAAATTAAAAACGGATTTATGAATTTAATTATAAAAGAAGAATAATGGAATTTTAATTTAATTATAAAAATGTGTTGGCAGGCGGGGCGTGCAGGCCCTCCGGGCCAAACTCAGTTTACAGAATTTTATTTAATGTCCCACTACTTTTCTTTTGTTGTATATTATGAGTAAAAAAGACCTCTTTCTTTTGTTGTATATCCCGCTATTTTTTGCATGGATAATTGCCCTATTAATGCTGCATAAAAAAACAAAAACACTAAAAAAAATTGTAAAATAAAAAATTATTTATATTGTAAAATAAATTCAAAATTTGGTAATAAATTAAATGGGAAATTATGTGAACAATTATTTGGTGGTAGAAAGTAATAGGATAATAAATGAGTTGTCTGCCACCAATAATTGTCCAAATATTTTTCTACCATTACAAAGTTTAAAATTCAAAATTCAAAATCAAAATTCAAATTTAAATGAAATTCGAAATTTAAAATAAATATTTCAGAATGCAATGAGTTGTTATTAATTTGGAAATTCCAATGTAGAAATAAGTGGGATTTTAAAATTAGACATTCAAAAAATAGTAAATTCTTTGTTTTTAAATTAGACGCTCGAAATGCTTTTTATCCTTTTTAAACAGATATTAAAATTTAAAGTTTAAATTAATTAGTTTTTGTTTGTGTCAAATTTAGAATTAAAATTTTAAAAATACAAGCCAAGCATTCGAAAAATAGTAAATATTTTGTTTTTAAATTAGACGCTCGAAATATTTTTTTATCCTTTTTAAAAAAATATTAAAATTTAAAGTTTAATTTTGTTAGTTTTTGTTTGAGTCAAATTTAGATTTTAAATTTTAAAAATACAAATCAAGCTCTCCAAAAACAGTGAATTTTTAATTTTTAAATTAGACGCTCGAAATCCTTTTTATCCTTTTTAAACAGATATTAAAATTGAAATTTTAAATTAGTTAGTTTTTGTTTGAGTCAAATTTAGAATTTAAATTTTAAAAATATAAACAAAGCGTTCAAAAAACAGTAAATATTTTGTTTTTAAATTAGACGCTCGAGATCCTTTTTAAACATATATTAAAATTTAAAGTTTAAATTAGTTAGTTTTTGTTTGAGTCAAATTTAAAATTTAAATTTTAAAAATACAAACCAAGCGTTCAAAAAACAGTAAATTTTTTGTTTTTAAATTAGACGCTCGAAATCCTTTTTAAACAAATATTAAAATTTAAAATTTAAAATTGTTATTTTTTGTTTGAGTCAAATTTAGAATTTAAATTTTAAAAATACAAACCAAGAGTTCAAAAAACAGTAAATTCAAATTTAAAATGTAAAATTCAAAATCAAGATTTCATAAAGTAGTGGGACATTAAATGAGTTGTCTGACACCAACAATTGTTAACATATTTTTCCAATTGAATTTAATTACAAATTCGATTTTATTTAATTTATTTTTATTTTTATCATTTTTACCAAAGAAGGAAATATTTTAAATATTTTGTAGTGTGAACACAAAGCTGAAAGTGAAGGAGAAAATGACACGTCAGCAAACTTGCCAAAGAATGAGTTTCCTTTAGAATATTAGATGACACGAGGGAGTGAGAAAATTGATCCATTCTAATTAAATAAAAAATATCAAATTGAAAAATAAATAAAATAGGTGACGCTTTTAAAAAAAAAAAAAATTGGTATAACCCGGAGGTATCCCCATTCAACATCGGGGTACGACCCTGTAGGCTAGCCCCTCATTGGAACAACAGCCAAAAATTTACTAAGAATTTGCCTTGAGTCAGGGGTTCAAGGCAGGGTTTGAACCCCTGACTCAAGCAAACCCTTGGGAGCTCAGTTGCCAACTGAGCTACCCTTGGGGGTTCGCTTTTTAAAATTTTTAGTTGGTATGTTTTGTAAAAATCTTACCTTATTTTTACATTATTTATTTTTTTCATTATTTCTTTTTGTGAATTTTAAAAATAGAAAATATGATAATTTTTGTAGTTATTTATAACAATATATTAATTAAAAAATCAATCAATTAAACACCACTTTAATTTGATTATGTGGGTTTTCCAATTTAAATATGAAAATCTAAATTGAAGGCTCATACATATTTTCTAAAATAATAATTTATCTAAGAAATTTCTATATAATATTTGAACTGAGTTGGGATGTGAGTTGGAGACCTGGATCCAACTCTGGAGGTGTATTTGCTGTTGGTATAGCTGCTTCTGCAGAATATGGGTAATGTATTTATGAAGGAATTCAACACTCAGGATAGGTAAGGCATATGAGGGATTACGATACTAAAATGAAAGTTGCGTACCTCATGAGTATGAGTTGCTTACTTTGAAATATTTGGATAGAAAGTGATAAAATTATCGTTGTTAATTTGATCGAAAATAATAATTATATTTATAATTTTATAATCATATTAGTTGATTTTGCTTTACTTATTTTTTAAGATATATGTATATGCATTTTTTGACTTTATAAGCATGATTTAAATAAAAAAATCATTTTCACCAAAAAAAAATCATTATATTTAATTTTACATAATAATTGATTTTTTTAGGGCATGAAAAATTTTTTAGTTATATTTTAATTTACGGAATAATTTTCTAACTCTATCTTAATAACATTTTGATAAGTTTTTTCCCCTTAAAATTAGATTTTACTAATCAAATTTTTTATTTACTATATTATCTCATAAATATAAATATTAGGGTTTAAAGTTTCTAAAGTTATTTTAGATAATTTTATCTAATATTCATTAGAATATACATGTAAAAGTGTGTAGGGCCCTTTTTTCTCTATCTTCTCTTTATATGGGTCCACATGGACCCCACATAATTTTTTTGTATGTATTTTGGTGAACATTAGATAAAAGGGTTCATTTTTTCTGTAGTCAATTTAGATAAGTTATGTACATTGAGCCCAAAATGATGTCATTTTGGAACAAAAATTAAGGTATTTTTGTAATTATAATTTATTTTAGGGTTATAATAATCTCTTATTATAATTTTTAATTTTTCAACTCAAAACGACGTCGTTTTGGAAATAAATGTAGATAACTTTTCTACATTCATTGTAAAAATATTAAAGACTAAAATTATCTAAAGTAACTTTATAAACTTTAAACTATAAATATTAACTCAATTGATATTAATATTATTAGTTTATACAAAATAAAAACATATCTTCAATGAAATATACATAAATTAAACATAATTATAATAGTATTTAAGTTTTTCTTTTAAAGAAAGGTCTATCGACTATCACAAAGATGAGCATTGGAGATTTTCTCACGCAGGCCATGCAAGGGAGAAAGACAATGAGAGAGATGGAGGCTATTTTCATATTTTGAAATTGGCTTCTCTCATTATAATTTTTGTAGTTCTACTAACATTATAAAAATTTTAAAATATTTTAATAATGCATATTTTGATAATAAAGTGAGTCTTTTTTGAATTTATTAGAAATATATACATAAAAAACAAAAATATTATAAAATATAAAAAGAAGAGAAATACAAATAAAATATATGAAAAAGTTAAAAATTAAAAGTTATATAAGCTATATATATATATATTCACTTTTTATATTATTATTACTACATTAGAGTTTTTTCATTTTGAAAATTATTTCTCAATACATTACATATATATTTAGTATATTAAAAAGTAATGTTAAAAATACAAATAATTTTAAGTGGAAGCAGTTTCTTTTTATCAGTTAATTTTAAGGGTTTTTTTTTGTGCCAAGAAAAACCGCGACCCATGGCTTGAAAAATCACTTTTTAAACTTCCAAAATTTCTCAAAAATGGCTCAAAAATATGTTATTTTTGAGATAGATTATATTAAAATCTAGTTGGTTTGTTGTTTCTGGGTTGTTTTGTGATGAAAATCGCTCAAAAATATGCTTTTTTTTTAGTTTTGATGAAACTCCCATGGCGGAATCCAATTTCGAGCAGTCAACCTGCCAAAGGAAGAAGAAAACATTGGAATAGAAGAATCTCAAGAAATCCTAGGGGTTAAGGTGAGATTGTGAGAGAGGCAGCCTATTTATATTTTTCACACAAAAGTCTCACGAAATCCACAATTATAATGAATATGGTAAAGAAGAAAAATTGAGGGTTAATGAATTCTTTTTACAATTTTACCCTTTCTTTAAAAACTAATATAATTATTATACTTTACAAATAAAAGCGGATTGATTACATGTTTTCTTTCAAAATTTTCAACGGAACAACAAATTTCATTGAAATTTTTTAACGAAATTTAGTTTCCGTCAAAAAATTTAACAAAAATGATTTCTTAACGTTATCAAAAAAGAAATATGATTTCTTAAATATTTTCGATGGAAAAAAATTTCCTTGAAAGTTTCGACAAAATTTAGATTCCGTCAAGAATTTAGACGGAATTTTTGTCTGTCGAAATCTTTTGTTAATGATTATGACTATATCTTATTCTGTCTCTAATTTCGTCATTAGTTTTGAGAGGAATTTTTTTTACTTTATTTTTTTATGGATTATGATTTTGGTTGAAAATTCCTTCACTGTTTAACACGGAATATTTGTCGTCGATAAATTCCGTTGACATTTAGGAATTTTCTAGTGGGGTCACATTTTTTTTTTTTTTTTGCAGAAGCATCAACTGAACAAGCTGGTCTAATTTCGAAAGTCTTTGATTGTTTTTGTATAGCTTTGGGGCAAAGGGTGAGCCATATATAACAAGAGAAAAAATTTCTTTTAAAAAAATGGCCATCATACTCGTGCTCAAGCAATCAGTGCTATCAGATGGGATTCTCCTTAACATCCGATTTGGTGTAATATTTAGGCATCTCGTTCCATCATAGAAGAATTGGGAGGAGTTCCTTTAGCTATGTGTTGGAGAAGTATATAAATCATTGATGAGCCTTCAACTTAAACTTTTGGGTTGAAATGATTCTTTACGAACAGGATTCATAAAACATTAATCTCTAGCGAAGTTCATGCTGTTTACGGTCCCTCCATACCCGACCCAAACATCCCTAATCCCAAAAACTACATCTGATGATATCGAGCGCAAAACTAGGGAAATATTTTTTATGCTCCAGGACCACCCAATAATCCGGTGCTCCCTCTCACAACATCAATTTTTTCTTTTCCTTTTTATCCCTGTTATTTTTTCTCTTTTTCACTTTTACCCTTCCATTTACACTAGGGACCACCAAAAAAATGGTTGTCCCGGACCACAATAAATAATCTCCAAAACTAGAGGTTTCATATAAGGAGACACCGTGGACCATAAGAAGACTCACTTAGTGTCTTGGTCTACCTTATGTAGAAGGAAGCATGACGGTGGCTTGGGGATTAGGCAAATGAGAGGGATGAACCAAGATATGATCATGACGGTGGCATATGGGCTGATGGCCCAAACCGAAGCGTTATGGTGTCGAGTACTTAATAATGTAAATATGGAGTGGGAGCCCAGTTGCTCCAAATGGTAAAATTCTCCAGAAATGGGTTGAATCTATGAAAGGAGATTCTTGGTGGTTATTGAGTTTATAACCAAGGACTACAACCAGCACCACTGCCAGCACCCAATGACACCCTTGGTTCAACAAATTCATAGTTATCTCAAAAAGGATTGACCTGTTCATATCTCAAAACTAGTTACAATTAATTCACATTCGTTATTAAATTTATATATTCTTCAAACATAATTATAACTAGCTTTAAAATTATAATAGTACAATGTTGCATGTATTGCTTTTAAATAATGGGAAATATTTTTCTTATTTTGTTAGAGATAACTATTCCTGTTATACACTTATCGAATTTTGTACAAGTTTTTTCTTTCCTTTTTCCTTTTGTTTTAAATTATGAACCCCACATATTTATCTCACACACATTAGAGGACTATCTCAAGTAACATGAGATTAGTAACTCTCTTAAATAATTGATGAATATTATATTATGCACGATATAAATGGAATTAATCGTAAAATAAAAATTAATTGAAAATCTAGCCATTTATGCTCATTAATTAGAGTTATAAAACATAATATATCCGTGTACGAAATGTCCATTATAAAAAGAGAGGAATAATAGATAGAATTTGATACTCAAATTGGAATTTGCACTCAAACAAACAGAGAGAATATATATTTGCACAAAAGAGAATAAAGAAAATAAAAAGAGGAGATAATTTCTTTTACAAAGTAAATCTTCCTTCATCGATCGTGGCTTTTTTAAAATAAAAATTATTGCATATAATTCTTCATAAATTATAATTATTTCTATGAATATTTTAAAATTTTCTTAACTTAAAAATAAGAATATTTTCGTGTGTGTTTTTTTAATGGCCGGGGGGAAGAGGGTGGGGGGGGGGGGGGGGGGGGGGGGGGGGTTAAGGATGGTCTTAAATAATATACTATTACTTGTGAAAATAATTATTAATGAATTCTAATTAATAATTGATTATATATAAGTTAACGATGTGTTATTATTCTTTAGCCCTTATAAAATTCCGGGACAAGAGTTTATTTAGGGATCTTTATACGAGAGTTTCAGTGGACTTGGAATGTTATATACATAGTCGTCATTAAATTTGGATCCCCTACTCCCCTGCTATCAAAATTCATTTGTAAATGCCACGTTATTTTCTATTAATTTTTGTGATATATAATATACCTTACTCATTATTTAATAAATGTAATGCATATATATATATATATATATATATATATATATATATATATATATATATATATATATATATATATATATATATATATATGGGATTAACATTTCTATAGGCACTTTAATATGATTATATATATATAGAGAGAGGGACAATTTCTGTTTATCCATCATTTATTATGAAAATGATTTTTAAAATAGAGTAAATATCATTTTCGGTCCTCAGCAAATTTTACGATGCCTGCTTTAGTCCCTAACAAAAAAAAAGGTTATTCGTGATCCTAATAAATTCAAAGTGGATCAATTTTAATCCTTTTGAGGGATTAATCTGGGTTGAGTTTGTGAGGAACCACAATTTTAACTAAATGAGTCCATTTTAAATTTCTTAAGGATCACGAATAACCTTTTTATTTGCTAGAGACTAAAACAGACATCGTGAATTTGCTGAAGAACAAAAAAAATATTTACTCTTTAAAATAATATAACGATGATAATGCATGGTCCATTTTACCTCGATATATACAACTAGTTTCAAACAAAATACTAAAATATACTCATTTCTAAAACAGTTTACAAATAAACTGTAAAATAAACAGCGCAAAATAATTAAGAGCAGTGGCAGATTTCATAACTCATTTCACAAGCCCCTCCACTTCAAAATAATATTAATAAAAAAATAAAAAATAAAAACACATCACCGTTTGAAGATAGTGTAAAGCAGTGACGGAGCCTGCTTCTCAATCAGCTAAAGCCAAATAAAATTTAACTGGCATTAACTACTAAGATATAAAAACTTATTTAACCATTACTATTTAGCCACTATTATTTAGTCACACTAAAAATATTGTTAATTTTTTAATTTTATCTAAGGCCAAGACTCCCCACACCTAAAGTGGCTCCCCCACTAGCGTAGAGCTTCACGTTATTGGTCACGCATCGCAGTTCACCAGTTAGACATGAGATTAGAGCAAAATAAAAGATAGGGCTTAGCCACCGAGTTATATTTATGAACTGTGTGTCAAAGCAAAATAAAAGAGAGAAAAAGAGATAGATAAAGGCTTAAAAAAAAATAAAGGTGTGAATCCACCGAGAGTTATATATAAATTGTAAAGTAATTTCTTATGTTATCGGAAAACAGTAACTCTTCCTTGCACAAATAAATATGGGAAGGAAAGAGAAAAAGAGAGATGAGAGAAAATTAAAAGAAGGGACCCACAAACGTTTTTGTGACTGCGGGAAATAGTTATTGATAGTAATATAAGATATTGTTTTTTCTATATATTTATGGATAAAACATGTGCTATTTTAAAGGATGTAAGATGATATCATTCGAAAAGAGAGAAAAAAATAAATAAAGGAGAAAAGAGAAATGACAAAAAAATAAAAATATGAATCTCACTACAAAATAAACATTTTTTTCCTGTATTTATATCCACTAACTAATACATCTAAATAGGAACCGAAACCCTAAAGACCAGAGCTCCTAAAGACCAGAGCTTGCCCAACAAAGACATTCCAGTCCACCGCATGTGGAAATATTTAAAAGAGACCCATATATGATTCAGTGATCCAAATCAATAAAAATTAAATATTTTTTTACTTGCTTGTGTGGAGGAAAGAGAATTTTTTTTCTACAAGTGACACTACTCAATGAAAAAGAGTAAATGTGTCAGAACTACTACAAATGCTAGTCACATCTGTATGTATGTCTGCGCTGCATCTAGTCAAATTCATGCGTGCCACATTCTTATTTTATTCTATCATATAGCCATTTTTCTCCAAACGAATTAAAGGCTGAAATTGTGTTTATTATTTTTCTCTCGATAAAAAGGAAAGAGAAATTGTGTGATTGGAGTCAGCAGCAACACGAAATTATCTGACACTCGTGATTTAGACACTGCGTAAATTTTACTATTTCGCTTATTGGAAACATAAAAGCGAAATCAGATACTGATCCTGATAAGGAAAAAAAGCCACAAAAGCATGCTTTTCTTAGATGCAGCAACGTGGTGCAATCAGCAACTTACGAGGAGGTTAATGGCATATTGGAATGTCAAGTAAATATAAGCCAATATTTATCTACCAGACTGACAATGACCCCAGCCAACCAATAAAATCTTACGCAACAGTGTTCCAGGGTTTTCCTACCTCTTTCCACCACCTGTCCCACCCATCTCTCACTCTTTTTCTTCTTATTAATACTATAGGCTCAAGCACATCATCACAAAATTAATTAAACTACAAGACAAGACATAACACCATTAATAAGTTATCGGCATAGATATTATGTATTCTATTTATTTCTTTTTAAATAGATATTGTTAAATCACAAGAGTTGAAACTAGAAAGAATAAATAAAATCAGTAAAGAAGTAAATAAAAAAATAAAAAAAATAAACATAATATAATATCATCAAGTAAGTAAAATAAACATATAATGATAAACTTAATATATAAACAAAAATAAAAAATACTGAGAAAAATAAGATATCAACACAAAAGCTTTAATTAGTAGTGCGATTTCAGAAACATTACACGATTCACGAAGAGAAGTTCACCTGGTCCAAACTATTGTTCCCATGATCACCAAACGCACTTGCGTTAATTTACACTGTATAGTCAAGCCAGCTTACTATATAGCTAGCCCTCGTACATATATTCACAGTTCTCAGCTAAACGTTATCGTTTTGGTTTTCGCCGAGTGAACCCTTACAGTTACTACCTGCTAGCAAACTAGTTTACAAGGTTAGGCTTAAGTTAAGAGCAGCATTAACGTCTAATCTCCATGCAAAATCACCACTTTCCATTCTCCATACATCAGATAACACCGTTCTCTCCTTCCCACACGCGTACTGCACCCTTACCCTGCACGTGAACCCTCGGTACGGATACGGTACCGTCACCTTCATCGCAAGCCATACTCCTCCCTCTCCGACCATTTCCCTGTACGCCCTATTCGTCCACGTCACCCTCCCGTAACCGTCAGATATGAACCCCGGACACGTGTCCTCTCCCAGCTTCACCTTTCGCTCCTCGTCCCTATTCCCTAACAACTCACCATCATCCTGATCCTGCCACGTGTCCGTCACGCACTCAACCGTCACCACCGATCCTCCCACCGCCACCGCCGGTGGATCCCTCGCGCCGCCGTACCAACGAGGATTGTCGAAACTCAGCAACACCGGCACGTTGTTCCTGCTCTTTGCTTCGGGGGGATCCTTCGGATCCGGAGTCTCGGGAAGCAACGGTAGAGTCACCACCGGGGGAGGCGCGGTCGTCCTCCGCCGGAACCTCCGGTTGCACCGTTTGTTTCCGCTGTTAACTCTTGCGTGCTTCCTTTTGGCAGATCTGGAGAAGGCGTCGCCGTTTTCCAACAAAGAACCGTCGGAAGTGGCGGCGCCGGCGACGGGTTTGGGAGCTATGGGGCGAAACCTCAACATTATCGTGTCCACCTTGGACATGTGGGATGCACCAGTTGCACACCTCGCGATACAACACCCTACCACACGTGTTAGTGCTTTGTGCGGTGTTGTGTTGAGTGAGAGTGAGAAAGTGAAAGTAACAAAGAGAGTAGCAAATTCCAGAAAAAAACAGAGTGCTATGAGTTGAGATAAACGATAGGTTAACTTTATAGGAAATTTGAGGATAGACACGTGCGAGGTAAGGGAGACACGTGCGAGAGGGAGGGGTTGCGGGAGAAGCGAGGCAGGTGTCCCAGAGAGAGCACGTGTGCCAATTGGAGTTGAAGTTGGAGCGTGAGAAAGGACTTTTTGGTTTCCATAATTAGAAACGGGAGATATAAGCCAAGTGGACGGTTCGATAACGACAGCAATCTTCGTCAGATTTTTGGTGACGTCGCAGTGGATTTCATCTCTCAGCTGCTTCCACCTTCAACTAATTTGGTATCTGGTAAAATAAAATAAAATAATATAATCAAATAAAAAATGGGTTCGCTTTTTCATTAAGTTATAGTAAGTCTATGTTTATTTTGTGGCAAAAATCATGATATTTTTATAATTTTAATTTATTTCAGTATTATTATGATCTTTATAATTATAATTTTTTAATTTTTTTAATTTTAAAATGACATTATTTTGAGAGTAAATGCAGATAATTTATCTGCAATAATTACAAAAATATTTTTCTGATAAAAAATTATAAGAATATAAAGTTGAATCAATGGTAATAAAAAAAAATTAAAATAAGAAGTTACAAAATCTTAACCCGTTCACCTTATATAATTGTAATATTCTCACATAGTCATGTAATGTTTTTTTATGAGAGTATCCATTTTCACTATATTGCTTTTTATATATCTCTCTTACTCATATATAAAAATGAAAATATATAAGATCTATATGGATCCATGTGAGAAGGAGAAAGAAAAAAATATTATAATTCTTACATACTTTTATATCCACACACTATATTGGTGTGGGTTTTCACGTACTTTTAAATGTAGGTAAAAAATAAAATTTATAAGAAACAATAGTCTCTAATTAAATATATTTATTTATGGGTACTCTTTTCTTTCAATTTTTTATACTAAAGGTTTATCTATTCTAAATTTGGACCAATTATTATTATTAAATTTTTTTTTTCCTTTTTTTAAACATGATTAAAAAATTTGGGTTACTTATAAAGAATTAAATAATTTAAAGAAAAGGAATTTAAAATAAAAAATTTCTCAGTAAGTGATGGTAGGAAGTAAATAAGTTAGGTTAGGATAGAGTAAAATTTAATCTAAATATTGTATAAGTTGAATCCCACCTAACTTGTTAGCATGATCAAACGACCATAGGCCCTTAATAACTCATCTGACCTATTTAGTCATTCTTGAAATTTCTAAGAACAATGATCGGAAACTCCTCCTCTTCCAAATTAACGTTTCACATCTTACGAATATCGATGAATCTTTTTTCGCAAAAACTAAAAAGAGTGACGTACCTTGGACACCAAAATTAACCATACACTTCACACGAAGTGTTATTTTTTTTTTTCTTTACATTTATATTTCATTGTGTCTCTTGCTTTCATCTCTTATGACTTCTTTATCATTTCGTGAATTATAGAACAAAGTCAACAAACTATATAAATAGGACTCAAGTAACCATATTTTTATAGCACGATCGAGATAGTGCATCTTGAAAATGATGCTTGCCGTACGTGCTCCATATATGGAAAGCTGAAGATATTCTTTTTCTTTTTTTTTTGGTGAAAAGCTGAAGATATTCTTCTTCACTGTTTCTGAGTGTATTCCACCTCACATCAGATTATTCAATTAATGCTAAATATTCCCTTAATGAATTTACCAATTTTGTGTTATATATGTTATGTCTGGCTTCGTTTTCATATAAGATTATGTTTGTTAGATGCATACTAGTCAATACGAATGCTCACTTGCTCAGGATAATCAATTACCACCTGATAACTATTTAAATAAAATAATATGCCGAGCAAAATGTCACTGTTTACCAATTTTTTTATCTAAATGTCACGCGAATAGTCTTATGTCTCGATCTGCCATGGGGCAAGTTCGCTTCTGACACAGGTGAACTCGGTTTGCTATCACATTTTTAGTGGATAACAAGTGTCAAATTAAAAAAAAAAAACAAATAAAAAAAATGGAGGTCGCCTAGCATGCCACCACTAGCCTGATATATAACTGTTAAAATTTGTGTGGGAAATGATAATGGTCAATACAAAATACATAAATTCATTTTAATGTAACGTTTAAATACCTTTTACTTGTTTTTCTTCAAAATTATCTGCATGTTTTATTATATTTTATCACTAGCTTCTGTGTGATATTTTTTCGTCTCTGTTTGTTTAAATTCTGATTAAATGAGAATGTGCCAAAAATATATTATCTTCGGTTCACATCATATAATCCAACTATTTTTTCTCTATTCACAACGATTTCAATCTTCACTTTCACATAAAATTGCAAGCTTGCTGTTTATTGTTCAGGAGTAAAAGTGGATCGACCTTCATTTCCTATTCAAGAGAAAAGAATTTGGATAATTTGTGCAATTATAAACGGGGTTTAGATAGACTTGAATGAAAAAAAAAAAAAAAACCGGAGAGCTAAATTATAAAAAAATTAGGGGATAAATAGTTTTAGAGTATATCTTATAAATGTATTTAATTAGAGTACCTTACCCTTCATTTTGTTTAACCTAATTTTTTTATGACTATAAGATATGAGAGAAGATCTCAACCATTTATTTATGGATCAATGGTCAGGAAGTACATGGCGTTTGGTAGAGGAGAAAAAAAAAATTTATCCAGAAATCTTGATTTTAAAAAATATAATAAAAACATTTAATTTATGATAATATCCAAAAAAATAAAAATTTAGAAAAATTTATTTTCCCAAAAATCTTGAAAAATACCGGCTAGCAAACACCCCTAAAGTCATGATAAGATATTCCCATATATAGGATATTTTTGTAGGTTCAAGTTATTTAATTTGAGTTGCTTCTGAGACTGATCTTTCTTCGAACTGACGTTTTTTATTTAGAGAGTCAATGTTGTTTAGTCTCTCAACCCATCTTATATATAAGTGAACTTGTTGATTTTTAAAATAAAATAAGAGAGAGACATATGATTATTAATTTGTATTATTTACAGTATTTCATCAAAATAATTTAATGACGTTACCTGTAATGCTAGTAGCTGTTGTCTATTCTCTGTAATTAGTTCTGACGTTATATACACGTTCAAAAATCAAAATTTTAATTTAACCAACAAGTAAATACACGTTCATAACGTTTGGGGACCATGTCTATTATAAGACAGTTTTTAACAAATGACAGAGATTTAAATAAAATTACAACTTAATTACTCCATTCAGTCATGACTAGAAATTGCCAAAAGAAATACAAGCTTCTCAGATTTTTGGTATAATTTGTTTTTAGTTTAAATAATACTTTGATCTTTTTAATTTTTATATATTTAATTTTTTATTCATTTTGGTTGTTATTTCTTATTTTGGTCGTTTTTCTCTCAGAATTGATATTTTAATAAATGCAAATTATAGGGATTAATGTTTAAGAAAAATAAAAATCAATACTTTAATAAGAAAATGTTATAAATACTAAGGCACCAGACTTTAAATGAATGAAAATATAACCTTTCTCAGAAATAAATACTAAAATCTTATTTAAACTTTTATTATTATTATTTTTTATCTTTTTAGCATTAAAAAAATAGTTGTAATTTTAAGCATGTAAGTTACTTCGCGGGAATCAACCCAACGTGATAGACGGAGACAAATTGCATAAAATAATATCAAACAAAGAACTAGGTGTTTGACATCATAAATTAGTATAAACAAGTAAATGGACATGATTGCTAATAAGAATGAGACTGAGTTTTAGTTTCATCTAAAAATTAAATAAGCAGATTAAAAATCAAATCAAATATTTTTATTTAGCTTTTTTTTTTTTTTTAACAACATAACATGTTCAATCGTTACCAATTCATATTATTCATGTAGTCCACCTGTGTGGTACTAGTTTTTAGAAATTTAATCATTCAGGGTTATTCTAAAAGTCGTGCTTAGAATTTATCATTTGAAGATATATCATAAGAATAAAAAAATTATTTAGAATTATACTTTTGTATTTATGATAAAATTTTGAGTAATTAATGACATATATTTATATTTTTTACTTGAATAACAATTTAATAACAAGTTAAATATAAAAAATCTCATTATTATTATATTACAGATATAGTTCCATTTTTTTAAAAAAAAAAGATAATAGTACAGATATTTATTCAATAATAAATCTCTGATATTGTTTACCAAAAAAAAGAAAAAAAAATCTTTGATATTTTATAAAGGTGCAATATCTAACTGTTTATGTATAGTTTATATGCTGAAGTGAATGAATAGTACCGAGACTTGGTCCCAATAAAATCTAAGCATGGATAAGGCAACCGAAGAAAAACATGAATAAAATCAAACCATCATCTTCACCACGTAAATTTAAAATTGTTACAATTTCCACCTAGAAATCTTGATTACCTTATTTGGACCAGGCAAAGGAATTGAATCTAGTTGAATGAACTACCTATTTTAGACCAGGCAAGGGAAATGAATAGCATACCTTCCACTTAAAAAAATCTTTAACCTATTCCGAAAGTGTTCACCAATCACAACTTCCCTACCATGTGGGTATCGGGAGAGTGGAGACAAGTACCTACAAAAGTTGAAAATGGAAAGCAATAAAGCAATGTCTTCTATTTTACATTTAAAAAAAAATCGGGGCCAGGATTCCATTGTCGTACGGCACAACCAGCCAATAGGAGAACTCCAACACGCGGCTATATATAATCATTATACTCTTTTGATGCGAGCTTTTGTCTTCTAGAATATTGCCACGTACGTACCTTATTGCCCTCTTTTGTCGAGTCCTCAAACTAGAAGTAGAAATAAACACTTACTAAATTACAACTATATAATTAAATAATTGTATCATCTATATATATAAAAATATGTGCTACGTCAAGCGAAAAGAAAAATAAAATAAAATAAGAAACTCACAAACTCATATATATATATATATATATATATATATTTAAATAGGTGGGTCCACATGTCAAATATTATCTGAGAGCTGTTAGATTAAAAAAGATCAACGGAGTCACATTTTTTACAAATCAGAGTCATCATCTTTTTTGAAAAATAAAATAAAATAAGGTTTCAAAACTCATATATATATATATATATATATATATATATATATATAGTGACAGGATCCTTTGATATTGGTAGCAAACATTAAAATTTGACACCAAATCCTAATTGTTGATTTCGTCCGATCAATGATTACCAATTATTGGAAATCATATTTATTAATTAATCATTAATTCCCAATAAATTAACAGTTGATTGACGGAATCAACGGTTAGGATTTAGTGTCAAATTATATATATATATATATATATATATATATATATATATATATATATATAGGATCATTTGATATTGTTGTCAAATTTAAAGTTTGACACCTCATCTAAAAGCCGTTAGATTAAAAAAGATCAACGACTCTGTTCTGTAAGCATGTGACACCATTGATCTTTTTTGATCTAACGACTCTCAGATGAGGTGTCAAACTTTAAATTTGACACCGATTTCAAAGGATCCTACCTTATATATATATGTGTAGGGGGTTATTTCTTGTAGAGAATTAAATTTACAATTTTTTTGTTTATAAACTCTTATAAATTACATTATGTACTCTCGGAAGTACACTAGATACTTATGAGAATACAAAATGTAATTTGTAAAAAATTATAAATGAATCTTTTCCCTTAATAAATTTTTTATTGTGAAACAAAATTAAGTGGGGTCACTAATTTTGGAATATTATAAGAGGTATCTTATTATACAACATGAGAGCATATTTTTTTATATACTTATTACTCCAATCGAGTTAGTCACCATTCTGAATTTAATAACACCTTGAAAAAAGCAAACTCCAAGGTCTACTTTAATTCACACTAGCACCCTTTGTCAAGGTAGGATATTACGGATGGTAATGAATCTTTGAAGTTGGAGTCATTCAATAATTCCGGCAACATCTCATTCAGGATATAATGTGGACCACATTTGCATGAAAGAGTTTGGTACAAATGGAACAATCACAGCCGTTGGTTTTATAGTTAGCTTCTGATTGGTGCCCACTTTGAAGGACATGGAGAAAGACTGTTAGGACATGGTGATGAATGAAAGTTGTGGTGTGGGATTACTGGTGAATCAGCCCTATCTGATTTAGACCAGTGATTTAAAAATTGAATTGGATTATTCCATTCAATTATAGGTAGGTCATGAATTAATTGTATTTTTAATTCAAATATTTCAATCAATTAAAGTATCAATTTAATTGATTGAAATGTTTAAATCATAATATAAAAATTTCCAAATTCAATTTTCAAAACAGGTGGAATATGGTCAATGATGTGTGCATAAGGTAGCTATTACTAGCAAATTTGATTGCATTGAGCTCCACCACCTTAGTAGTTGGTAATTTGGTATAGTTCTCAGAGACGTCTTGATCATTTTGAAGCATGTTTGGGGAATAAACCTTCTTTCATTGTGGGTGTAGGTGTACATTCCATAAAATAAAAATAAAAATTAAAAAAGCTATTGTGCGACTGCGAGGTGTATCATGTGAATTTGGATTGGGTTCTTCTCATATAAAAAAATAATTGTGTAATCATATTATTTGATCACAATCATTTATTTAAAAATTATATATTTTTTTTCTCTTTTATCTCGTTAACAATGAATAGTTGTGATAAAATAACATGATCATTTTTTCACATGAGAGAATCCAAATTGATCAAATTACCTTTTCTAAACCATTAATTAATCATCTTTTTTTTTTTGTATAAAATTAATTAATCATCTTTCATCATACAACACATCAGGATTGAAAACTCCTCCTTACATGAATCACCAGCATTCCCAAAATCATTACCTCCACTTCCATTGATTTTTGTCTGTATTATTTTGGACAATTTTTAATTTAATTTAAAGCATGTTCTATCAATAATATATTAAAATTTAAAATTATTATTATTCATGTAACTTCAAATTTTATCCACTAAAGTTTTGTGACACCGGTGGCGATATATGAACTGCATGTGAACGTAAAAGTTATCATCAATCAGACAAGAAATAAAATAGTGGACACACACACACAGAGATCGTAATAGTATATATATCAATGCATGATATATGCATTCAACTGTAATGACTAATGAGTGTCAACCCTTTTACGTGACATGAGGTTAATTTTTTTTAATAATCTAAATTAATGATAGTGTCAGAAAAATTTATGATAAAAGGGGGTAAAATTCACATTAATTCAGGCAATATAATACAATACTGGGTTAATACGTAAATAGATTTAAAAAATTTCCCATAATAAGAACGCAAAGTTCAAATGCTACATACCAAAAAAAATAAAATAAAATGCTACATACCAAAAAAAAAAAAAAAGTTTCAAATGCTAAGCTTGATGGGGTAAACTTATATTTCTTTTTAAGGTTTGCATTAAATCGAACGGGGACCTAGCCCCTCGGTGGCTTTACCACTGATCTAAATACAAATCAACAATGATAAAAGAATGCATTAAAATAAAGAATGAAAAAAAAAAAAAAAACTATTAATTTATATCTCGATGTTTCTCATATGATCTCATATTATATCATAGGGGCATGTTATATTTACAAACTTTTTTGTTTACAAAATCTTACAAATTACACTAAGTACTACGACCGGTCATACTTTAATCATGCAGTGTACGACCGGTCGTACTTAGTGTAATTTACAAAAAAAAAATTGTAAACGGATCCTATCTCTATATCATATTGAGGATACATTCCCATAACTGTGACTTAGACAAACGCTACAAATCCACATCAAACTCGGTTGAAAGAAGATTTGAACCAGAACAACGACCAACTGGTTTTCCAAGCTCCTTAGTCGTAGCTCCGTAATGCTATATATGTCGTTGTTCGGAAACTTATCCTTAGAGTCATTAACAAGCGGAAATTGTAGAAAATTTCTTAGTCTAATTTAGACTCAACACCTACACACATCTAATTACAAAATGACAACACATTTACCAAACCAACTTGTCCACAATGTACTAGGATTTCGATTCTAACAAGTGGATGCACTCTCGTCACAAACTCAAGACTCCGTTTCATCATATATATTGGCAGTCTCGACACCATAAATTTGAGTTCCGTAATAATTAGATTTTACAAAGTAAAAGTATAATTAAAGATATTTACATAAAGCGTTAGGAATAGATGAAGGGTGAGGATCTTATGACATCTACTGTAGGTTCTGTTCTACGATCCACTTCTTATCAATCTTGCTAGACAACACACGTCCGCCTTTCTGTTCAGCTATACCAATTATATAGTTTCATCTACGAAAGATTAGACAATAAGGATTCCCGGGAAATTAAATTTTTCTAAATTTTAAATTTCTGTATATTATCATAAACCGGATGTAAAAATCATATTTTTGAAAATCGAGATTCCCGGACAAAAAAAATTTCTCCTCTACCAAACGCCCTTAGACAATAAGGATAATCATGTAACAATTTGGTTACCGAAAATATATTCACTTTAAATTCGGGTATGTATAAAACGTCTAATAGACTAAGTGTGTGGGATATGGGAACTGTTCCTGAATGTGAAGCAATAACAGATGTACCATTTGGGAGTTGAATATGCACTGACTGGTTTAATTCTTTAAATAAAGGCTTATAACATATGCGCAGGCATTTGGCTCTCGAGTTACATTATGAACACTTTGTGTGGCTGCATTTTTAGGTATGTATCCTAGAGGAAATCCATGGATATTAAAACAAGTTTCATCCGCATGGTTATTTCTGCCACATTGTGTGCAGATTTTATTGTTCCCTTGACCTCGTCCACTTACAAAGCTTCTTCCATGTCCTCTAAAATCTCTACCGCCCTGGTTTCTTCGAAAAGAATTTTCATCAGTTGTAGTAGCAAAGGTTTGAGGACCGAAATTGATAGAGCGTACTTCTCCATTAAACTACTTCTCAACATAATTTGTGATCTCACCTGCGAATAATGCTCATTAAGGCCCTTTGAGAATCGGATAATATGGTCACTTTCACGATACTTCTTCATCTCTGCGTATTCTCCACAAGAATATCGAATAATGCATTTACAGGCCTGAGATTATCAAGCTAGTCCCATAGTGTTTTCAATTGTGTGAAGTACTTCGTGACCCCCTTGTGCAAGCCATAGATCTCTTCTTGAAGATCTGACATACGAAACACATCCGATCTTGAAAATCTTTCACGAAGATCCAACCATATGTCTCGCATTTTCCATTCGTATAATGGACTGCACGATAGATCCAACCATAGATCCATGCACTCATCATATTGTTGCATCTCTGTCAAGCAAAATAGCTCGAATCAGTTTTAGATGGAGGAACGATGATACCATTGACAAATCCAATCTTGTTTTTCGAGATTAGCGCCATCATCATTCCTCATGACCACATATGGTAATTGTTTGCATTCAATAGCGGAGACACCACCGCTTGCGATGGTGATTCGTTGGGATGCAAGAAGCATGAGTTGAAAGGATTTATGTGAAACTCTGAAAGATTCGAAAGTTGATACTTCTGGTTCTGCCATGGCTATTCAATAATCCAAACATGAAATTTGATAGTAACTCAAGCTGCCGCTGAATCATAGTTCAAGCGTCTCATTGTATCTAATTTTATTCTTGGATTCCGTGACATACATCATCCAGACAACCCTAACTTTTCTCCACTATATTTGCTTTAATCAACTGGAAATCCCGCAACCTATCACCTGAATTCAATCAATGAATTCTCAAAGTTTGGATTACCTTATTTTGGATTACAAACACTTATTTTAATTTTAGAAAGAATTTCTTTCTGAAAAATTGTCTTTACAAGAGAACTCTTACCTACAACATATGCGCAGGCAGTTAGGCACATATTATACACGTGAAAGCAGCAGTTTCAAAAAACAGCATTATTCTGCATTTCTGAATTAAATATTGCTCTAGAAAATTCATAATATATTTATTAGCTCTAGATTTATTCCACATCTGAATAGTACCCCCATTAGAAGCATGAATGTGAACTGTTCATGAAAAATGCAGAAAGCACACATAAAACATATGCTAATATTGGTTTCATCGAGTCAAACATTATTGAAGACTTTGTAATTATAAAGTCAGCGTTAAAAAAATGTTACTAAATTACACATGACGACCACTTCAGCAACAACATCTAGAGCAAAGGATCGACGAGCAATTCCTCAGTCGAGATGAACCTATATGTCAACAACAATCTTAGCATCCAAATGGGAGAAATCTTGAAAAAAGGCCTTGAAATGCTCATATGAATACTTCACATCATCAACAGCACACATTTCTCTTATGCTATGCATTGACAACTGCGGTGCACCTACATCAACAGTGCGAATACCTACACCACTTGCAAGGATTGGACCGATAGTTGAACCACAAGCCATGTCATTGCGCACCACGAAGTCCTACATCAACATACGTCGTTATAATTCATTATCTCATACTAGTGCTCACACAATTCCAATCCTCCACTGTTTCTTCTGATAATTCGAAACAGGTAATAACTTTGCTCCTTGAAAAACTACGGATACTAAAGTGGAGAGGGCTTTTCTAACGATTGTATCTTCCTCCGCAGACAGAATTTGTTCCAATCAGAGAGGAGGAAAAGAGACAAAGATAAAACTTTTCACTAAGCTGACCTGAACGGGAAGGTTATGTTTTGATGCTATCTCCCTGAATATGAAGGATGTGACAGCATTGGTTGCATAGCGTTGATTTGCGTTCTGTTTAATGACAAGTCCTCCATGTAGTTTAGGCTGATGGTTTTCTTCATGCTTGTCCTATGAGAAATTAGGTCTTCGATAAGGATCAACAATTTGAATTATGGGCAACAGTAAATCAAGGCACATAAGAAGACATACCGTGTAGTTTGGGTGTAGTGCATGTGCCATATCAGCAGATACAAGGAAGCTTCTTTGTATTGCTTTCTCAAGAAGCTAAAACAAAATCACCGTAACGAAAACTAATTAAAGATTGAAAGCATAATTAAATTGTGGTTATTCCACCATTTAAATATCTCGAATGCTGACTAATGGAGTGGTGCTGTAATGAATAATGAGGGTTGAAATAACCACAACGCCTACCTAGATTTAAATAACATTTTTACCTCAATCTTAGTACACCAACGATTAAAACCTTACAGATTACTCCACTCATGTTTCAGAAACATAATCTTTACCCTGTTAACCCCATGAAGATTCAGAAACACTCAAACTGTTAATATTTAGTTAAAACTAACAATTAAAAGGTCATTCGCTGTGGATGTGATCATTTTCTTTGCCAAAAAAGAAAAGTCCAGATTTTTTCCAATGCTTTATTTTTAGCTGTTTCAATCAGAACTCACAGCATATTCCACTATTTTTCTTTTTTCCTAGTTTATGCATTGAACTCAACCTCTTTTAATACTATGTTTCAAAGTACAGAAAACAATGCATCTTGGTAATTTTGTGTAATTTAGGCAAGAAATTACCATTTACAGTGTTTACGAATATTTACGGGGTTTTGGTGTATGCTTCTAAAAATTGATAGATGTAAAGTGTAGAATCTTACTGAACTAAAGTTGATTTGGACAAAAAATTCAGTGTAATTTACCCTAACATCTATAGTGTCATGTGATAAAGGTACTACCTACATGCGTTAAAGTAAACAACAATACATTTGCTCAGTAACACTAAATAAGTAATCCATGTATTCCTTAAGCATAAAAAAGGGCATTATACCTTTGAATTTGAGCTGAAAGAATTTGTGATCCTAGAGAAAGCATCATGCACCACAGGAGAGCCAGCTCCTTGGGCAGAATTAGATCCACATTCCTCGTGGTCAAACAAAGCCACCATTCTAATGCCAGTCTCTTCCTCCAGACTGGTGTCAGAGGATGTAGCATCTATTAATGCCTGAAACAGAAACCAAGATGTTAGCATAGGATAATCAACAACTGCTGCACTATTTTATTTAAAAAATTTAGATATCATCGCACACATTCTAATTTCCAGGCAGACAGTCGCATAATCTTAAATCTTAGACGAAGTCCCTAAATCCTTTAGTAAGACACATGCACGTTGTGGCGTTCGTATCTGAGAGGTCATCCACACCACACCTTTTCCTAAAAAGGGACGAGATCCTATTGGATCTTAAGTTGATAAAAAATTTCACTCGGACCAAGGGCAAGGCTCCACAAGAAAAATTCTTTAGCTAAACCTAAGATTGGTAAAGTGAAGCATATCAAAGAATGACAAAGCCAAACACCAATGATACAACCTTCCGAGAACCCACTCTAAAAAGTCAGTTGTTGAGGGGGAAGAATCAAAGAACCCAAAGCCAATATATAGTTATATACTATTACGATCTCATTGCAAGATATGAGACTTGGAGTCCCGCGTCGGAAACATAAGGTCCTGGTGTAGGGTTTATATGAATTTTAGGCTCTCCTACCTCATGAGCTAGCTTTTCAGGTGAGACTCTCCCAAGGTTCGTATCAATTGGTATCAGAGTCTTCCACTATGCCTCCCAGTTGCAATCAAGCAGCACGGCTGGTGACGCTGACATTGCAGTGTTCACCCAAGGCTAGTAAAAGACTAGCACAAAGCCAGCCCGAGTAGGTACCGGGACTGCGGAGCGTAGTGGAATGTTATGATCTCATTGCAAAGTATGAGACTTGGAGTCCCACATTGAAAACATAAGGTTTTGGTGTGGGGTTTATATGGACTTTGGGCTCCCCTACCTTACGAATTAGCTTTTGGGGTGAGGCTCTCCCAAAGTTTGTATCTTATACCCACACAAAGCATGCCATAACATCAATGTGGGACTCTGATAGGATTCGTTTCCATATTTCTATGAGATCATTTAAGATACTCCAAACTATTTTAAGATATAATCAAGATATATTAGATATTTCTCATATGTCCTAACAAAATCAAAGAGACCATAGAAAAGAAGTAAAAGAAAGGGGGGGGGGGGGAAGATGATGGAATTAACAGAAAAAATTGCAACAGAAAAATTAGTTGAATGTGAGGAACTTCAAGTGTGAAGAACACACTATGCAGCAAAGAAAAAAGACAAAGGGGCGTGAATCCTGCACAAATACTGAACAGAGACCTGCATGAAGGGCATAAAGGACGTGTGCGGGAGAGCAGGTTAGCAGAGGATGCCAGCAAGCAGTGGGTGTGCTGGGCATGGCTGGAAACAATGGTTGCTAGCAGTGTGCCAGATGTCAGACTTCAAAACAGAGGTCAGGTTTTTTGCGTGAGTGACCAAGGAAGAAAGGTTTCAAACCCTCAAATGTTTCTGATGCAAAAACTGCCCGAGAAATAAGAAGTATATCCAAAAAAAGGTTTGACAATTGGGGGGCAAAATGGACTTTTACCCCTGATCACCATAGCAAACACAAGTACACAACGGCCACAATTTTGGGCACGTCGGTCACAACCCAAAAACATAGTGTGAATGCCCTCCAGTACCAGCCACATGCATGATGTAACACAATGACATTATAGTGCCACTATTGCGGGCAATTGACTACCCTGATTGGTACAATACCAATAACCATAGCACAATCAGTCTACCACTTTTAAAGTTTTCTATCGCAGGGACCCGCCCACCCGGTTTAAATGTCCAACAGATTCATCAACTATTGAGGAAGTAACAGGTTAATGGCAGAAAGAGACCAGATGCCGGGTATCTAGATACTTAGTACAGGTCTTTGACAGAATGAAGGTCCAGGCAGAAATGACTTGAAGAGAAGTTTGCCATCAATTGGGTGATTTGATTTATATTAAAATTCAAACGTACAGGCTCAAGCGATCAAGTTCTTAGGAAGAAGATTTAAAAGCTTAACCCTACGTTTTATGGGTCTTTTGAAGTCCTAGAAAAAATTGGACAGGTTGCTTACAAGCTGAGCTTACCAGGTAGCAGCCGTATATATCCAGTCTTCTATCCTCATTGTTGAAGAAATCCATATCTGCCTGCGGTAAGCCAGCCTTTGGCAGGTTTTAATAAGAAGATTGGTTGCTAAGAGTGCATCCAGAAGATGTACTCGATTGCAGGATCACCAAGACGGCATGACTGAAGTCCTAATCAAATGGCAAGACCACAAGACCTACCAGACTCTGAAAATTCTTGGGAATCCTCCTCAGCAGCTATACAGGTGCAATTTCCTCCATTTCACCTTGTCGAAAAGCTTTGGGAGAAAGTATAGTTAGGAAACCACCTATCACTTAGGTGTTTGTAAAGAAGGGATGCAGGGTCTCTAATGCACATACGGGAGGGCGTAATTAATGCAATAGACTGCCAGTGTGGCAATCAGGGAAATAAGGGATGGAGATTCTGTTTGGACTTGTAAGGATATAAAAGGAAGTACATGTTACCATGTTGGGACAGAAGGGTATTTGCTTGGAAGAATAAAGGGAAGGCAAATTAGTTAGTTTAGACGGTCAGAACAGTTGGTTGGGATTAGTTAGATAAATAAATAGGGGGGAGTAAGGGTAGGAGGACCATTTAGGGAATTGTATTTTAAGAGAACCGAGCAAGTGCTCAGTTGTGAAAGGGGAAACCTTTGAAGGAGAGATCTTTCGTCTTGTTTTGTTCATTTTCAGTCAAACAATAAAATCACTAGTTTCTTTTCTCTATATCCATCGTGGGTTCCTGACAGTGCAGGACCTCTTGAATGCCCTGAGTTTCTTTATTTCTGTGTTCATTCCATCTTTTCCATTCTAAATCCATCATATAGTTACTGATATCATGCTGACATCAGTATTCACAGCAAATAGTACAATACGCAGACCTCATTTCATTGAGATATGATCCAATTCTACAGAAGACTTAACAGAACTCCACTAACATCACCAGAAACACATTATCAATCTCTCTTTAGTCCCCACTACATCAATAGATACTGCAATTAAACCCAGAGTACATTAACTGTAGTCATTATATTAAAGCATAAATTATAATGTTTTGGTAAACATATACAGTGGTGATATTCAGAAGCTTTTGTTAATCCTTGCACTATAGAACAATTTAAGTCCAAAATGGCTCAATTTATAAGCAGTATCTAGAGTGACAAACTTCAAAACCAAGGTTATATTTCAAAGTTCATATCTATATACATGCATTTATAACTTGACTAGAAGAAGTAATCTCGATAGAACTTAAACCTTCAATGAGCAAAATGACATGCAGAGGTTATCAAGCCGTCCTGAGAATATGAATTCCTTTTTAGCTCCAGCAACTATACTTGGTTGTGTATCACAAGCTTGCAACTCAAAATCACAAATGTCATCTGGTTCACACCCAAGCTTACTTGCAAGCAACTGGGGAAAATAAAGAAGACAATCGCCAACAATTAGACTCATAATCATGATGTATACATGGCAAGACCCAAGTAAAGGATTACAAGTTAGAAATAGTTGTGACAAGTGTTAATGACACATATCATCCCAAAAAAGAAAGGTAAATCAAGAAGGCATTGTGAGTTTCAAAGCCTGTTAACCTGTAGAAGAAGAAGGTGGTGCTTCGTATTGCGAGTGCCTGTTTTATCATTTTCTATCTTTCCATCACTCTGCTTTCCACTATCAACTGAACCATCTTCAGAGGACACTTTATTGAGCTCTGCCTGCAAGACAAAGCTCAATGAATGCGTAAAAGATAAATCCAAGTAATAAATAAACAAAAACTTCGAATCTCAATAAGCAATATTTGTAGAAGCTACTTATTCCTTTTACTTAACTACAACTGAGTCTCAATGCATACCTGCCCAAGACGATCAGCATCATCAAAGATACAAAACACAAACATGATATTAACTAACTTGTAACATTGCATGCTAGTAAAAGTACAAAACCCATTTGCAATGAAATGTTATTGTTATGCAACAAAATACATATTTAACAAATAACTGAGCTCTCTAATGACATGCATTCATATAAATAGTAACTCAGGCAACCTAACTCGATTCATTAAACCTGGACAATTGGATATCCGAATAATACTAATTTCCTATAGACCAGCCAAAAAGCTTAAATTAGCAAGAATTGCGTAATTACCTTTAGCGAAGTAGCCAAGATGGGAAGAAGATGAGTCTGCGTGTTTATTTTGAATCCATCTTTAACATCCCTGTACACAAGGAAGATGACAAACTGATAATAATAATAATAACCGAGCAAACAAACAGGCAATGCATCTCAACAGCAACAAAACCTGTCCAAATGAATAGCCAAAGTTGGGATCCGCATAATGGGTTCCTCAATTCTAACAAGCCTATGCGAGTACGAATCAGAACCTGCATTTTCTTCTCGTACAAGGACCCTCCCAGCCACAGTCAAATCCCGATCGAACCATGTATGCCACAGACCACCTCCATAGGTTTGGACACCAACTTCCAAAATTCCACCTTTAACCACCTTCCAAAACAACACACATCTCTCTCTTACTAATTAAACACTCGTTGCATTACATGCATGAAACGACACATTCAATAATTGAACAAATCCAAAATTACCTTGGTCACCGGTTTCAGTTTCAAACAAGGACTATCAGTATGAGCTCCAATTATGTGGAATCCATTTCCAGCAACGAACCTGAGAAGAGTGAGTTTCGAAAACGACATATTATTACTTTACGTTTCGTGTGAAAGAGAACAATGACCAAATAACGGAACCTACCGTTTACCGACGGCGAAGGCGACAATGGTAGAGTGGTTCCTGGTGAAAAAGTACTTGTTACCGGCTTTCAATTCCCACACTTCCCTCTCCGAAAGCTGCTCGAACCCCGCGCTTCGCAACCGCTTCTTCGCCTCGCCTGAAACGTCAACGAACGATTCACTGAGTCAGTGCTGTGCGTTTTGTCGATAGCATTCGCGAAAAACGATATGTCGTTTTTGTTTTGTTTTTTTTACCGACGGCATGGAAAGCAGTTGGAGAGGCGTTCAAGAAGTCGATCAGATCGGAAACGACGCCGTGGATCACTTCCTTCGCCATGGTTTTTCCGATTCGACTTTGACTCTCGTGTACTTACAAGTCCTCTGTTTCTCGTGTCGTGTGTGAGGCTGCGAGAGTGTGGCGCGTGTACACACTTTTCTATCACTGTTTTAGTCTATCTAGTTCGCTTTGGCAGGTTGCATTAGACTCGGGTTGGGCCCAGTATTTAAACCCGCACGCAACTAACAGGATCAAGATTAGACTGACATGATATTTAAATAAAATTAGAATTGAATTAAGTTATAAAATTTTAAAATAGAAAAAATTATATACTATGCATTTAAGTGAAGATGAGGTTTAGGTTGATGTTCATAGCGAACTTGAGAAGAAAAATGAGATGAATAAAGATGAGATCGATTTTCATATTTGTAACACCCCAATTTATAGGAATATTTATCCTAAGAAAATAACATAATTGAAGTGACTATATGGATACACATTCTTACAATTGAAGTTCCTGATTCTCCTATTCATAAGCAAAAGTAGCAATCTCCCAAAATACACCCGAATACACTACCATGGCTACTAACTAAATTATTTTATCAGTCAACATGCCATTGTAAGGTAATTACACACACAATATCAATTACTTATTGGACTAGTATCCTTATTCTAAGTGTTTGAAATGAAATTCTAACAAGGTGAGATTTGAATCTCAATAAATCATAGAACTATCAAGTATACTCTACCATGACTCAAGAATATGTCCTGGTGGACATTATCTCATAATTACAGCCCTATTGAGATTTCTTGAAAGAAGAATATTAATATGCACACACGTATATATAGAATTACTAGTTGTTTAAAGCTATTGTAAGGTTTTGAAGACCCCATATAAGCTATTGTATGTGTTTGTCCCTTATGGACCTGTGGGTGTGTTGAGCTCAACACAGTGAGGCGTCCCTCACAACTGTAAATGTGGCACCTGGTAACTCTTAGGCATTATGCCCACAACTGTACTATATATACATATATTGGAATTTTCAAAAGAATAACATGATCTAACAGGACATGTTAATAAATAAGACCTAAACATTAATCATGTGGTCAGACAATATTGCATAGTAAATTCTATGTTACAGACACCCTCGCTGGGTTGCTCGATAGAGCGAGCTACACCAACGAGCAGAACTAGAGCAAGTGAGATAACAAGGGCTACTTGCTGGGGCGAGCAATTCTAGAGAGCATTCTCTCCTGTGAATGCTCACTGCAGCGAGCAACACCAAATTGCAGAGTTCAAGTTCTGCAATGCTACAAGTTTATCCAAGGCCTATCCCTTGGTACCAGCCCGAGATGATGGTTCCTTGATTTACCTAATGGTGATGATTCTCCAAGATCCTCAATCTCTTACAACTTCACCTTCGCGTTCTTCCGCTGAATGTGGCACATTTTTAATTGGTTGATCGCACCTACACCGATTGTATTCTACATTTTTTCGTAGGTGGGGTGGGAATATGGTTAACTCAATGAGGAATTTGGTGGCTATATATGTTGCATCGATATCGACACTGGGAGAGAATATGTAGTAATCCCGGCACACGTGTGTCGGGGAGAGAGAGAGAGGACGAGAGAAAAAGAGAGGAGAGAGGAAAGAGAAAAGAGGAGAGAGAAGGGGAAAGAAGGGTGATCACTGAATATTTTTTCCGACACCGGATATAGGACACAATACTCTGATACGTTAATCTAAAACATATTAGATTTTAATATGTTAGTACACGTTTGATATTAAATAATATTTTTAATTTATGTATTGTATATTATATTTAATATACAATAATTTAACAAAAAAATGAAGTTAAACTTATTATACCTATCAATTTTATAAAAGAACATAAAATATTACAAATATTTATATTAAACTCAATAAAATAATAATCGTAATCCAATGAATCTAATAGTTGAAACTAAAAACATAACACAATCTTATTTTTGAGCCTTTTCTAAATCTCTACAATGCGTGTTAGAATATGGATGAACATCGGACACAATACCTCAAATTTTTTTAATGATAATACATCATAGGCTATAATCGCTGGGTAGATAGCAAATTTAACGATGATTAAAGTAATTGTATCACGTAGCAACTTTGGCCTTATCAGCTGCCAAAAAGCAGCTAAAGGTGACCTTTTTTTCAGTCAAAAGTTTTTTTTTTTTCAAAAAAACATTTCTATTGTAGAATGCATTTAGATGTCTGTTTTTTAAAAAATAAAAATCATAAAAAAAAACTAACTACTTTTTCAAAGCTAAAAATTATAGCTTCTAAAAAAATAAAAGTCAAAAGTCAAATTTAAAAAATATAAATATATTTTTTAAAATTTAAATAATTTTAACTTTTATAGAAAGTACTTTTAAAATAAGGTGGACATAAAAATAAATTTTTTTATAAGCCATCCAAATAATTCTTAGGGAACGTTTGGTACAGGAGAAATTTTTATTTGTCCGAAAATTTCAATTTTTAAAAATATGATTTTTACATCTAATTTATGATAATATTCAGAAATTTAAAATTTTAAAAAATTCAGTTTCCTAAAATTTCGTTGAATAGTGCCTACCAAACAGCCTAGGGTGACTTTTGTTTACAAAAAGACTTTATTGACGTGACACTTTGAATTAAAAAATTGGATATTGGTATTTGGGTAATTTTTATTACAAAATGCGACAGAAAAGTCATTGTCGCAAGGATTGCATCTGAACAAGTCACATGATTCAGTGACCCACCATTAGATTCCAGGCGTCATCTTATAACGACAAACACAAAATACATACACCAAAGACCCAATACTGTTTTAAGCATTCCAAAAAGTAAAATATGTCAACATCATAACTAGAAATTGTTGCACGCCTAACGCACTGCGATTCATCCTTGCCCTGATCACAATTTGGATGAACCACTAGATAGAGCAACACCAACCAACTCTCTTCTCAAAATTTTACCAGCCGGAGACTTTGGGATAGAGTTAATAAACGAAACACGTCGAATCTTCTTGTACGGTGCAACCTGCAACCATAACCATACTTAAAGCAACAAGGCAAGAGACAAAGTCAATTGTATAGAGGAGAAAATGTGTATCATTTTGAAGGACACAAAGTTATGTGATTTCAAATGAGAAAAAGATAAATCATGAGAGAAAAAATTGGTTAAAAAAGTTTAAAAAAATATGTGTCTCACCTCTTTGTATATGAGAGTAAAAGAATATCCTTTTACCAAAAAAAAAAAAAAAAAGAATATAACATGTCATTTAAAACTTTTTTTTTTTATAACATAATAACACACCTTTTTTCCCTTATATAAATGATGGTTCAGAGGAGGTTTTATAGTCATTTTCACAATTTTGCCCTTAATTAATTATTTAATAATCATTTTGTCCCTCACTCATAACTATCTACCAATCTGCCCATCTTTAGTCGACTAAGCCAAAAATTTAATCGATTAAATGGTCAAAATAAGTAAAAATCGTTGACTTGAAGATTTAGTCGATTAAATCTCCCCATTTATAGTCGATTAAATCTCTCTATTTCTTATGATAAAGAGGAAAATTTAATCGATTAAGTTAAAAATTTAATCAATTAAATCTTCATTTGACCATTTAATCGATTAAATATTCAATTTAATCGATTAAAGAGGGGCAGATTGGTAAATAGTTTGAAATTAAGGAAAAAATGGTTATTAAATAATTAATAAAGAGTAAAAGGGTGAAATAGCCCATTTATTGAGGTCGATCAAAAACAGAAATTTGACATCATTTAAGGGTGGAAAAATGCTCATGGTTCTTCCCCAATGCATTATATGTTAAAACCATTCACACAAGAGTTGTTGGTCTAATGACGTTCTAGTTAGACTCTACGATTTAACCTGCCCAGAGGATAGTAAATTCTATTCATGAGAATTACAACTCAAATCTAAAATCAGATTAGTCAGGCTGATTAGAGCTTTGGTTGGTATGTTAAAAAAAAAAGCATCCAATTGATGAATCTGATAGTTCAAATAATAAAATTGATTCCATCCTTGCTGTAGAATCCAAGAATACGAACGAATAATAAGTTGAGTTGAGCAATGGCAAGACAGAATAGATGATTCATTCACCAAAAATAAACATTTTAGAACACAAGGTTTCGGAAGCATACCTGCTTTGCTACAAACTCCATGACCTGAGCTGCAGTGATGTTGCTTCCAGGCTTTCGTACTACAAAGGCCATTGGAATCTGTCCTGCATCTTCATCAGGATACCTGTCAAAAAAGATTAGCAGACTTAGTGAACTTTTTTATATGATGATGTCTTGCATGTTAAACCAAGCGAATTGTTAGAGAATATAATATAAATCATTAAAAAGACCGTCACCTACAACCTTAAGGTTTTGGGTGAAATGGTTCTTAACACGAATTACAGCAACATATTTTTCTTTTGGCCCAAGATACAATAACTAAGAGTTTAAAGTAAAAAAAAAAACAACTTCAGATTTGCTTTCAAACAAAGAAGATTAAAGCATTAGATACATACGGAATTACTGCAGCATCAGCAATCTCAGGATTGGTGTGGAGTATATGTTCCAATTCAGCTGGGGGAACCTGGATTTTGTTTGAAAAGAAATGAGAAAAATGTAAAGATATCAAAATGGTATCCTCAAAAACAGTGCTGTTCAGAGTGAAAATAAATAACATTACCTGATAAGCTTTGTATTTGATCAATTCCTTGAGTCTATCTACAATGAAGAGGAAACCATCAGAGTCAAAATAACAAAGATCGCCAGTCTTCAACCATCCCTCTGAGTCCAATGTTTCAACAGTCGCCTTGTCATCTCCAACATAACCTGCACTGGCACCGTAACCATCACACACCATTTATGAAACATATGTATACATAAGAGAGATAATTATATATCTCTAGCAATATGAACTGCGTTTGGTCAAAAAAAATCATCCATCTAGTATGACTTAAACGAAAATTGATGTCATTTATTAGGAATCATGATGATATCATTTAAGGAAAAAAAAGGTGTGTATTATATATATATATATATATATATATATATATATATATAAAAAAAAAGCTTTAGATAAGTTAACTATATTCCTACCAAAAGGGCGTCGTTTTAGGTTGAAAAATTAAAATGAAAAAGACTATTATAACCCTGAAATAAATTATAATTATAAAAATACCTTGATTTCCACCTCAAAACGACGTCATTTTGGGCTCACTGTAGATAAGTTATCTATATTGACCGTAGAAAAAGCGAACCCTTAAATGATACACCTTACATCCTCTTACTCTCACAAAGAAGATGTAGGACCCACATCTTTAAATGTTTTTTTCCCCGATCTCTCTTTTATGATTTATCTCTTTCTCTCACGACACAACTTTGTGTCTTTTGAAATTATACACATTTTTCCCTGATATAAATCATTAAAAAAGCTATTATCCAACACTTAAGTTTTGGGTTAAAATAGTTTCTTATACGGAATTAAATAAGCACAAGGTAAACATAAAAAAAAAAATGCTTGAAGCCTAAAGTGCTATTGTGTGAGGGGGTGTGTTAAAAAATATTATATCATTAAAAAGACCATAACCCAACACCTTAAAATTTTGAATTGAAATGGTTTTTTACAAGCATCTTGGGTGTTTTTATGCACTTTAAGTGCCTAAAGAAGCCTTCCAACACACCTCTCAAATTTTATTTGGAGTTTTTAAATAGAGTAGTGTTGCTAAGGTGTTAGCACATTCTGAAAAAATCAAAGGATATAACTAATCACCTTTCATAATTGTTGGACCTCTCAACCATAGCTCTCCTCTGTGGCCAGTTGATAATGCCTCTCCAGTAACAGGGTCAACTATCTTGGCCTCCATATTTTCTGCTAGTCGACCCACAGAACCATGGCGCTTAGCCTCATCAGGCCCTACCATTCTCGCTGCTCCTCCTCCACTTTCTGTCAGACCATAGCCCTAGTGGAAAAAATAATAATAATGAATCAAACAAAACCACAAAAAAAGAAGAAGGAAAAAGCAAGTTAGACAAGTTCTTGAGTGCAAGACCACAAATATTGATATTATTATGTGTTATCTAACTTGATAGGAGAATTTTAACCATTAATAAACAAACCCACAATAATAATTTTGTCACTTGCTATTCTAATGGTAGTATGCTCTCCAGCGTTATATTTTTGGTAAACAAAGAAACTGTTTTTTTATAATAAAAAAAAGGGAAGAGATTATATATAGGGATCGATGTTTGTCATTTTAAATGACATAAGTTATGTCATTTTAAAAGAGATAGACACAAAGAATAGAAATCATGGGAGAGAAACTGAGTGATTTTTTTTTAATTTAAATTTTAAATAAAAAAATATTTTTTGTGTGTCTATCTCTCTCTTAAAATGACATAACTTTGTATCATTTAAAATGACAAATACTATTCCCATATATTTATTACCTTCTTTTCTTACTACTAAATCTTAATAATTGATTTCTGTCAATCTAATAGTTGAATTTATAATATCACACTTATTAATTAATAATTAATTTTCAATAACTACAATAGTTACATCGATGAAAATCAACGGTTAAGATTCAGTACTAAGAAAAAAAATAATGATAAGTATAACCTGTCTCTAAAAAAATATTTTTTTTCAATTCTTTTTTTTTTTTTGGTTACAGCAATTTTTTTCACTTCAACTAAGCGAGAAAAAGGCAAAATATTTTTTCCCCCTAAAATTTATTTCCACCAAATACTTTTTTGGGAAAGGGCAAAGAACTTTAAATGGGCTAGGCCGAGACTTGGTCTATTACAAATAGTAAAAGAGAACATGTTTTTTTACCAAAAAAAAAAAAAAAATAACATGCTTAGGCTTTTAAAAAACCTATTTAGAAAACAGGTCATAGCCTTTTTTTATACATGTCGGGCCTATAATCCTACAGGTTTGCCTATATCATATTATTTATTTTAAATAAAATAAATAAAATTATTATTTTAATAATTTTGAATAATAAAATAACATTATTTTATTTATTTATTTTTATTTTTGAATGTTTAATAGGCTTAAACAGGCTAACAAACTTAGGTCAAGACTTTTTTTTTTTTTAATATAGGTCAGGCCATAGTTATAATGTGAGGCCTACACAGGCTAATAGGTCATGCCAGACACAATATTTTTCTACACAGGCTCAACCTATTTAAGTCAAAGACTAGCCTAACCTAGCCAAGCTTATTTACACCTCTACATGTGTGTAGTTGTGTTACATTACTAGGTGGTGTATATTCTAATCCTTCCTCATGTATCCCAAGAAAAAGAAAAAAATCCCAAATTGGGATTAGTTTTGATTCAAAAAGTTGAAACTTATAAAATACCGGAGACGACTAACCTCAAATATGTAATTAGGGTCATTATACCTAAAAGAAAATAAAAAATGCTTCAATATTATTATCCCAATCTCAACATTTTATTTTCACGATTTGCTTTCACTTTCATTTTTAAAAAATTTATATATAAATATAATTTTTAATTTTAACATTCAAATAACTTTTTAATTAAGAGTGATATTTAAATATTCATTCAAAATATAAAATAATTTTAACTTCAAAAAAAAACTTTTTCCAACAGCCTTTCAAAAAGGGCAGACCGCACACCTTTCCTTCTTTTCTTTAGTCTTTTTAACTTGCTTATTCTTCGGACTAATATGATTCGTCAAATACTATAAAAGAAGCAGCTCTCCCAAAACCATTTTTTTCATTCCTAGAACTCAGACTCGAGACCTTTGATTAAGGGACACACTTCTTAGCACTTATGTCAATGGTGTTTGGTTCTTTCCTTCTTTTCTCAGTTTCTGTAACCTTCATTCCTTCATTCGCATCTTTTAATTAAAAAAAACACCCTATTTAAAAAGCTCTCTTTTTGAATAATAACATTCTCTCTTTAATTCTTAATTTTTTGCGCCAAAGCTTTCTTTTTGTAATTAAAGAAAAAAATGATACACGTGAATTGATTCCAAATCCTAATCCTACGTTCAACTGGGATTGGATAGAGTTAGATTCGCCTAAAAATAAGGTATTAGCAAAGCGAAAAATGTTTATTTATTTATTTTTGTGAAATTTATCCTTTTAAATGACACAACTTATATACTATCACCCTCACAAAGAGATGGGACCCATACCTTTATTTTTTTGTTAACTCTCTCATTCTCTATCTATCTCGTTCTCTATTAAAATGACACAATTTTACCTCCTTTAAAATAATACACATTTTACCATTAACAAAATGGATCAAACATGGAATAAGCAAACAGACTTTAGAACATAAATTATGCGGGACCATTAACTTTAAAAATGGTCAAAAACCAATATTAGCCGTGATACTAATATTAAACAATCCAATAACCCATGACAACATCAAAACGAGCAATAGTAAAAATAATAATAATAAAATAAGGAAAAACGTTTATCATTACGTCTATATTCATGAGTTTTTATATTTTTATTCTATGAAATTAAGAAAAGGGAGAAAATTAAAAAAGAGATATAAAAAACTACCAACTATATATATATAATAAAGAGTGCGTTTTTTCTAAAATTATTTTAGATAACTTTGTATAATATTAAACATTATTTTAGAACGAAAATTATAATGTGTATGTAATTTTAATTTATTTTAGTATTATAATAATATTCTTTATTATTCTAATTTTTTAATTTTGAGATTTGATATCGTTTGGGTGAAAATTAAAGTTATCTACAATTATATTAGATACTTTTCCCCTAAAATAATAGTATTTAGTTTAAAATTACACAAAATTATATCTTTTAATTTTGACAAATATTTTTTCCAATAATAATAATAATAATTTTAGAACATAAATTATGTTGGGCCCATTATCTTTGAAAATGGTCAAAAACCAAGATTACCCGTGAAAACAGCAAACATTAAACAATACAATAAGTTATAACCAACATCGAAAGGAGCAATAATTAATAATAATAACTTTGTCACCTGCACAATTTCAACGTTAGGGAATTTGGCATTGAAGTTCTCCGCCACCTCCTTACCGAGCGGCGCGCCACCGCTCCCCAACAACCGGAGCGAGCTGAGGTCATACTTGTTCACTAACTCAGACTTAGCGAGCGCCACCACGAGCGGCGGCGACACCGGCATGTAGCTGATCCTGTACCTCTCAACGGCCTTCAACATCACTTCAAAATCGAACCTCTGCATCAACACCAAGGTCTCCCCCATGGCTATGGCCCTAAACAGCATGAAGAACCCAAACACGTGGAAAAGTGGGAGCGTGAACAGCGACACCGATTGCGGTTCATCTGTCTCCACCAAGTGCTTCAGGTGAAAAAATCCCCCAATCAGCGCGATGAAGTTCCCGTGAGTCAGCAACACGCCCTTCACTCGCCCGGTGGTGCCGGAAGAGAAGAGAATCGCCGCCGAGTCAGACTGACTCACTTCAACTCGGCGAGGCTCCGATTCACCATCGAGCATGGAAAGGAACTGGGGCGAGTCAAGGAGTATGGTGCCGAATTGGAGGGAGGGAATGTTGGGCGCGGTGGATGACGTGGCGAAGGCGATTACGGGTTTGGTGAGTCGAACCTGGTGAGTCAACTCGGTGGGAGAACTGAGCGGGTTAGCGGGTGAGATTGTGACGCCAAGGGAGAGTAGGGAAAGGTAGAGTACGGGCACGTGTAGGGAAGTAGGGGTGAGGATGAATGCCACGTGGCCCTTGGAGAGAGGGGTAAGGGATTGTAGGGAGGAGGCGAGGGATTTCACTTGGCGGATGAATAGGGAGTAGGAGAGGTGGCGGTCGGTGGCGGAGTCAATGAGAACTGTGGTGGCGGCGGCGGCGGTGGGGATGAGAGAGAGGACGTAGTCTGTTAGGGAGAGCGGTTGAGAGGGTGGAGGGAGTGGGACGTTTGGACGGAGGCTGTGGAAGGTTCTGGAATTAGAGCAGAAACCGCTGTTTGGATCGATGGTAGTGTTAGGGTGAGACTGTGTTTGAGTTTGGTTGGCCATTATCGGAGTTTGGTTTGGAATAGTGTGATATTCAATTACTGGCTATTGCCTACTCAACCAGACACTGTCTTTTTTCAGGCGCAACATAATAATAAGGGAAATATTAGATAACATTTTTTTTTTACACGTTTATCATCGATTTTCGTGTAATCGTGTAATCGTGTAATTTTATTTTTATTTTATATAAATAAGTGGGTCCCATTTATGATTGTGTTTATGGTAGGAGAAAATTACTCTCGTATAATATGAGATTAGGAAAACCCTAATAATGAGATTTATAATTTGCCTTTAACGGCAAAACTTTAAATTTTTGCAGCAGACTCGGTTTGAGTGGGTCCATAAATTAAAAAAAAGAACAATAATAATACACACATTATTTGACGCCAGATTATATCCTAGTGATTATAGTATCCGCACTCAGAGATTGGATTGAATTGCGATGCATATAAAGACACGACTTTATATGAAAATATATTATTTTCTTATTTTATAAGATTGTGATTGTTTATGTTTTGGAAAAAATGTATGTATGTTTAAAGGATATAAATTTCAATCCTTTTAAGAGAAATAGACATAAAGGGATTGGATCCTACTAAAAAATAAAGATAAATAAATAAATAAAAATATGAATCTTATCTTTTTATGTCTATCTCTAATAAGTATATGATTTTTATCATTATTGGTATAGAACTAGGCAAAATTAATTCTTATGTAATAGGAGTGTATTAATCTTCTGTCACTCATATTTCGAGAAATGTGTCAAATATTTTTTATTTCATTTTTTACAAAATCTGGTAGGTCCCATTTTGTTTATTCTCTGCAGGAAAAATGATGATCTTCGGTTGCCGAAAAATTCCAAAGCCCATAGAACTATGAAGTAACAATAGTGTATGGGATAAATAACAATAATTTTACAGGTAAAGGATTCTTGTAATGCAACACAACAGACAAATTTTTTTTTATCGAAAACGGTGTCTTTTCCAATTCTTTATTATTAGTTATCTTGTCGTTTTTTGTTGCAGGAAACGAAACTTGTTGCTGTGGCATGACCAAATCAAAGCCCATAGTGTATTAGTGGTTTTGGGGCTTTCGATTGGTTCTGTTACAGCAAATTTTTTTTCCTACAACACAAAATGACAAGCAAAATAATAATAAAAAAATTAAAAGAGACAATTTTTATTTTGTCACTAATCTCGCATAATAGAAATTGTGTTCCTGTAATATTGTTGTTATTAATCCCTTAGTTTTGTAGTTTATCTTATCTAATCAATTTTTTTTTTTGAGAAAATAAATGAAATTTAAGTAAATAAAAAGACAATAAATACTTCCAAAATTAAAAAAAAAATTATAAGCCATTACGTGTAGTTTTTTTTTTTTTTTAAACTATTTTTGACTTCAATCAATAAAATAGTTAACCGTCTATTACGTCAGGGATTTTGAACACCGACATGGCGATATAATCCGTCTCGTGATTGGTGCACGTCCTTCTTCCCCTATTTGAGCTCGTGTTACTGCTTTATTTTTTATTTTTTTGAACGTATCTTTGTCGGGATATACTTGTTCATGATATTCTCGTTGAAAAATTGAGAGCGGATCTTTTCATTTTATAATATCATACTACATACATTTAGCCATTTTTTATAAGAGGAGGGATATTCTTACAATCAAAATCTTCTACTATCAATTTACTACCTATCTAATCATCATTGGATCAACATTTCTCTTTTTTTAAAAACTTTTTAACATTCTCTTTCTTTGATTCAATAGTGATTTGATAGGTAGTAAGTTAGTAGTAGAAAATTTTGGTAGTAGAAATATCCACCCTCTTATATAATTTTGTCAAATGGTTGGTAGAGTTGGAACTTGCCAAAGCGACTCCAAAATAGATTTACCCAAAAATCTTAAGGGGACGTTTGGTACGCGTCATTCTTCAAGATTTCTGGGAAACTCAATGGAAAAATTATATTTTAAAAAATTGAGATTCCCGGATAAAAAAGAAAAAAGAAAAACATAAATACACCCGACATTGAAGTGATGCTTATAAACAGTGCAAAGAAACTGACAGCATTGGAACAAGAATGAGACTAAAAAGGCATTATTGGTGTTTGAAACGATTCCTAAGGCAGCAAGATGGAGAGACTTGAGTTTAGAGTTAATGACCTTATGGAGTAAAGAGAAATTGAGAATCAATGATTGGATAAGGAAAGTGTTGGAGTAAGTACTGGTATCTCAATTGTGAGTGAATGTTTCATTTGGAAAGAGTTATGATCTTTTAAAATTTTGGGAACAATTTTGTATATTTTTTTTAAAAAAAATGCATGACCTATCGGGTTTTGTGACCCGATAGAATCCCCAATTTTGATAAAATCCGGCCGGTTCAAATCAATTTTCACTGAATCCAAAACATGGTCGATCTATTGCTTTGCTCAAACCGATAAGATCATTCATCAAGTTTTGGATCAATTTGAGCACATTGGTTTCACTAAAATCTCTACTAAAAATATCCCATGTATATGTTTCGGATACTAAAATCTTAATTGTTATGAACTGAGTTCCATAGGGAAATATCTATGGTACTACTGTTGTATAATTCATTTAGTGCATCTATCCAATAAAAAATGATGAATGACTATCATATTTGTATGAAAAAGAGGAAAAAATATTTTTTTTTATCCAAATGTCACTTGTTAAATGACAGGTATATCTACTACAGATATATAAAAGATGATCTTCAAACATAGATCTAAAACAAAAACTACAAGACAATATATTAATCGATAATAATATCAGAGGCCTATGAGGGACCACCAAGCACATAGATTCACGGATAATGAGTTATTCCAATTTAATCAGTAATCTAAAGTTTGAGTCATAATTGTGTTAAAACTTGATACAATTATGTGATCCTACATAACTTGAATCGGAGTAACCGATAAATAATATTAAAAATAAATAAATCAGATGTTGTAATTTGCGTAAGATTTTTATCATGGGTATGGTTCAGCAAGGACCATTTCAGCTTTTAAGAAAGGGACCGTTTTGGCCCCTTTTTTATGTTCTTTTTATTTCAGGTGTCATCTTCAGGAAACTGGAGTTTGTACATTTTTTGAGATGAAACTTGACTCCCTATAGCATGTTGACAAATATAAGAAATAATGATCTCTTGGTTAGACAGGTTTAAATACTACGTCAAGAAATTTATTCTTTTAATAAAAAATATAAATTAAATTCTAACACATAATAGAATAAACATTTGCGCCCCCGACTTAAAAAGTTGTTACGTAAAAGAGTGTATTAAATAAATTTCAACTTAAACTAGATTGCCTAAATACATTATTTATCCTATAAGCTCAAAGTTTTCTAACATAGAAATATAATCTTAAAAAAGTAAATATCAGTACAAGATAAAGTGAACTAATATAATACTTACGTTAAAATGGTCATTTAATTATTTAAATAAATATTTTGAGAGAAAACACGTTTATTATATGGGTTTTCGTTTTGTACTTTAATATGATACAACAAAGTTTCCTACACATACAACATTTTGTGGGGCCCACACTTTTTAAAACAAAAATAAATAAATAAAAATTAAGGCACACAAAACGAATCTGTATAACATTATATAATCACTTTTCCTATAACATAACTTTTATAAAACCCTTATTATATTGGTTAATATTTGAAAATCGTCATTTAATTATTCAAAATATTTTTTTATTTAAATAATTAATAGTTAAAAAAAGACTAGAATGCTTAATTTTTTAAATTTTTCTTCAATTATTCAAAAAGAATAATAATATAAAGTTTTGATAGTTTTATTCTTTCATTTTTGTTGTTTTCTAATAAATTATATTGATATTTCAATAAGCAAAACATGACCAAACTTGGATAATAATTCTTCTGTAATAGTATGAATATTTATATAAAATAATATTTTTGTTATATCCTCATAATTTTTTATTAATAATTATCCAAGTAATTGGTACAAATATTAGATAAATAAATATAATTATTATTGTGAGTTTTAAGAAATTAATATATTTTTTATAGTTAATAAAATTATTATCAGTTAGTGACCAAACAACTAAAACGTTAAGCATAAAAATAGACATTTAACCAAAAGTAATGAAAGTGAAATAAAATTTTTTTTTATGTAAAATGTAAAATTATCATCAATAAGGGTCTATTATGGTTCTAGAAATAAAATTTAAAACATAACAGAAGAAAAAAAGGAAAACTTGAAATTAAGGTCTGTTTGAATGTATTTAATTTTTATATTTTTCAAAAAACTATTTTATAAAGTAGTTTATAAGAATCGATTTTCAGAATAAAAGAAGAAATTTCGTTTTTGACAAATTTATTATGATAGGAATTTCAAAAATTAAAGGAAAAAATCTGCTTAATTCTAAGATTATGTTTTTAAAGTGAATTTTTTTTTTAATAAGTAACTTTTTACTTGTTAGCTCTGTTTTATGATTTCTTTAATCATACGTAAAAATTTATATACATTTTAATAAAATATTTTTAATACTAAAAGAAATTATATTAATTTTTTTTTAAGACTAAATTAAATCATATTATAAATTCAAAAATATATAAATTGAATTTTAACTTTTATTTTAAAGTTGTTTATCAAAAAAAAAAAAAAGAAGAAGTTGTTTTTAGTCAAATGAAAAAAATCAGCTACCACACTTGATTTATTATTTCAGTCAATGTTGAAAACCCAAAGCTTAAAGGCACTAATCTAACTTGCATTTGAGAAGTTAATAACATGTTAGCTCAGTGTTGAAAATCGAAAGTTCAAAGCACTACTTTTAAACGTCTTTGAACAGAAAGCTTGTCAAAATGTTGGCTTTTCTAAGCATAGAAAATACCGTTAATATCAAATAATGGTAAGTGAGAAGGCATATCAGAGCTGAGCATGGGAATGAGAGTATGTATTCAATTTTCTCAATATTATTTTTTAGAGGAATTTAAAATCTTAATCTTGGATCTCCCCGAATAGAATTTCCTTTCGGCATATTAATAACTTATCATGTTGGCTCAAATGGATTCCACATATTTTTATGTGTGTAGAGATAAAGTAAATTAAATTAAAATTTATCTCCTTCACAATATGAGAAATATTAAACCTATTTAAAATATGGGTTAAAAACTTCTCAGGTCATATGAAAATAATGTCTTCTCCAACACACATAATAAATGTGTGGATTCCACTGAAAAGAGAAAAAATTTCAGTATGACCAATGTGTTTCTTGTATGTGTAGGAGAAATTTTTTTTTTTCTTATATAATATGAGAAGCCTTTAACCCTTAAGATACACTAGAAGAAAAAGGAAAAAAAAAACTAATTCAAAGAAAAGTTGGTTTATTCTCTTGTTTTATCTTCAATTGTCTAATGCCCGTGGGCAACTGCAAACAATAACTATTTTTTTTTTTTATTATTAAAAAGTTGCAGCTGATGTAGTTTAGATTTATTAAGTTGTTACTTTCTCTTGTCTTAATGGTTGGGGTTGTGGTCATGTATCCAAAAGTCATATTTTTTATTTTTATATTTAGCTTTTTACAAATGTAAGATAAGACTATCTACCGTATACCCTTTCATGGATCCTATTCATGGTGAGAGCTTAAAAAAATAAATTCAACAGCTATGCTCCCGAACCCCTTCCACTAGATGTGCGGATATAAATAAAATTTTCTGAGTTTGTCATTAATCTTTCCCTAAAAAAAAATACAGATTTTATATGTGACAATATTAATCATATAAAATATAGGTAAATTATTCTACATTTTTTTTTCATGCTTGTCTTATTTAGTACTCTCTTCTTCAATTGTCTCTCAATGGATTATGATCTTACTGTACTAGAAAGTGGTAAGCAAGATAGATACGAAAAAGATATAGGTAAAATAACTTATTCCTCAAACATAATTTAAAATTATTATAGATATATATTATAGATATGTAACGGGGGCGAATTGAAGTAGTGGTAAAATTGTTCATTAAAAAGTTGCAGCTGATGTAGTCCACCCCACCCCACACTTGTTTAGAAATGGGCTTGTTTGTTTTTGTCTATTAAGTTTTTGCCCACTTTGTTTGCTTCAAACTGTGCAAGCCACTAATCCATGGGCTTTGTTCAACGTTCTTCTTATCTAAATGTTTCAATGTCTAAATTTTTCTCTTTGCTGGGTCCAGATAAGGTATGGAGATGACCACTAAGTATGAAAAAATATAAAAATAAAATCATTGGTTGAATTAGATTATGTATTATTCGGACGAAAGGTTTCTATGTTAATTAGAAGTTTAATTCCTAAAAATATCAAAATCTGCGTTCACATTACCCACTTTTAATATAGGACGAAACCTTCACATCATCAATAGACATTTCCTTATGTGCATAAGTAATATCCCACTATGTAATTGTTCCCTACATTTCCAATATGATTACACACCGTAGTCGTTTCATTCTAAAATTTTCTCCGTTTTACAGGCCCTATATCCTTGTGGGGATCCTTTTCATTTTGCATTTACTCAATTTTTGTAAATATTAATTAATCATCGGAGTATTTGAAAGTGAGGGAAAAAAAATTAATTTATTACTTTTTTTTAATAAAAAATTACGAATAAGTAGTCGTTTTGCAAAATATTACAAATCTAGCATTCAAACACGCCCACATGGGGCGGGCGTGTTCGCATGGAGAGAGACACGCCCAATATAGAGCGTGATCAACTGAAGGGAACACGCCCAAACAAGGGCGTGACTGGCAGGAGAGAGACACGCCTCTCCAAGGGCGTGAGTTATTGGGGGAGACACGTCCCATCAAGGGCGTGTTCTACTTGATCTATATATATGTCATTTTCACCTTTTTACCTCATTTCCACCCTCTCATCCTCTCTTTAAACCTCCTCCTCCTTCTCTCTACATTTCTTTTGGAAGGTTTTGCGCAGCGAAGCTCTGTCTCTCTCTCATGTAAGTCCCTGTTTATTGTTTATTTTTTTATTAACAACAATTAATATATGATAGTTATTAGTGACTTAAATAATTGTTAAGGTGTTAGAAAAAAATATGCCCAAATCTACTGTATGTAAATTTTACCAAGTGAGAGAGAGAGCTTCGCTGCGCAAAACCTTTCAAAAGAAATGTAGAGAGAAGGAGGAGGAGGTTTAGAGAGAGGATGGGAGGGTGGAAATGAGATAAAAAGGTGAAAATGACATATATATATAGATCAAGTAGAACACGCCCGGCGTTTCTCCCCATCACTCACGCCCTCGGAGAGGTGTGTCTCTCTCCTGCCAGTCACGCCCTTGTTTGGGCGTGTTCCCTTCAGTTGATCACGCCCCTACATTGGGCGTGTCTCTCTTCATGCAAACACGTCTCATGTGGGCGTGTTTGAGTGCCATAAATTTATGATATTTTACAAAACGACTACTTATTCTTAATTTTTTTTATTAAAAATGCAATAAATTAATTTTTTTGCCATGAAAGTAAATCATCACTTATCGTCCAACCACAATACACGGAGATTATTCCAGCAATTATTCTGAAAAGGAGATGGATCTTCTCTATGTTATGTAGGAGATTTTTTATCATATAAGATGAATTATTAGTGCTGATTTCATAATTATCTATTTTAATATTTTCTATTTCTCTTCCCTTGTCGTCTTTGAAATTATATTTAAGGGATAAATTATACGATCAAATTCCGATGTCAAAGAATCTTTAATAGTCTATTTTTCTATTTCTCATGACTCAAATTCGTATGTAAGTGTTCTCGTCTAAATGAATTTGGAGATTTTTCGGGTACACTGGGCTGTTGTGTTGAATTTGATCACCCTTCACTGTATATGTCCACATCAACCACATTTTTATCTCAAATTAATTACCGTCAGTGATAGATAAACTCAAATAAAAGATACAAAAAAATTGAAAAAATAAACATAAAAATAAATAAATAAATAAATAGAATAGTTATAATATATATATAAATATATAAATATAAAAGTAAAAAGAAATGGAAAAGAAGAAGAGGGAAAATAAAGGGAAAAAAGACTAAAAAGGGACATCTGGAACATAGGAATAACAACAGTTCTAACTCTCAACCATGCTTATAGCTTTTCCCCATTCCGTTCTGAGGCATACCGTCCGCCAATCTATATCCCACTCCATTAAATCTTATTTTACTACTTTATCCCAAGTAAGTTTCGGTCTACCTCTACCTCTTCTTGTGTTGAGCACTTGGTAACAAACTTTTGTTCTTACGGGAGCATCCAGGGGCCTTCTCATTACATGCCCAAACCACCTCAATATATGTTCTCTCATCTTCTCAGCCAGCGGTAGTACTTCTATCTTTTGTCAAATATTTTCATTTCTTATTTTATCCATCCTCGTATAACCACACATCCACCTTTACTGTATATGTGGCAAAAAAAAATTATCTGCCACCGAGAACAAAAAAAGAGAGGGTAATTATCTATTTATTATCATATTCTAATTTAATTATTACACTTATATTTTTTTGTCATATTTTTTTTATCTTATCTAAAAATCTCAAATCTTTATTTTTATTCTAAATTTTCACAAACTTAATTGATTAAACTGTTTTAAGCCCTCTTCAACTCAAAGTTCATCAATCAAAATATTAGATTTCACCCAAAGTAAAAAAAAAAAAAAAGCCTCAAAATCTTTACTCTTTAAAATTCTAACTTCCCTTCTTACAAAATCCATTAACTTTATTAATTTTTTGTCAATTCTAAACGGTTCAAATCATTTTTTATTCCAAATTTGTCCAAAACTCTCTTTATTTGAGTGTAAAATAAGTATACAGGGATTTTAAGTAGAGAAAACTAAAAAAAAAAGACTTGATTATATCAATAAAAAAAATGAAAGATTAAACTCAAACAAAAAATTATTTACTGGTTCAGCCTTCCGAGCACCTAACAAAGTGGTAAGCCACATTCTGCCAATCGAAATACGCTGTATTGGAACAAGAACATTCCCTCATTAAGGACTTACCAGCAATTTCATTAATGTCAAAGTCCGTCTAAATAAGGATACAAAACCACCAAAAAAAGGTTAAGGGGTATGGCATTCAAGCAAAACTACTAAACTAGTATATAAAAATATCCAAAAGTAACAGTTGAATTCAATTGAACTTTTATTTCATCCAAAGTAGCTCTTCAAATTCGAGTTTGAGAACAGCCGGCATTTGCATTGCGGAACAAATCAGTAAAAGTTGAAATTTCAGCGGATTTCAGAATATATTTTAAGATACATATTAGAAAACTAGGTTTCTAGAGGCAAAACAATTACATTTCAAGCTGGACTGGAGTGGTCAAGAGGAACTCTATGAAGATAGCACCTTCTCCACTTCAGCTGTCACCTCTTTGGGAGGTTTCTCAGCATGAAGATTAGCAACAATGCCCTTCTTTGAATAGTAATCAATAACCTGCATGTTCAATGAACAATTTTTCATAGTAGACCATGACAGAAAAGGACGACGAAAAAAAAAAAAAAAAAAAACATTTCTACAAAACTAGACGAATGAGAAGGTACTCTTAAGAAAATTAGAATGAAGGATAGTATGAACATATCTAAACTTGAAAAGGAGGGTACATCAACTTCAAATCAGGCATAAACAAAGATTAGATTATATCATCAAGGATTTAGACAGTTTTTTTGCTGACTGCTACTTTATATCCAAAGTTTCAAATTTTAATTGATGCATTTTGATTAAAAATCATACCGGTTCAGTTTGCTTGTGGAATGCCTCCAGTCTTGACTTGAGAACAGCTGCAGTGTCATCCTTGCGCTGAATAAGAGGTTCACCAGTAACCTAAGGAAGACAAATTTGACAATGAAAGTTGTACTACAGCTAGCACTTCCTCAAAACAATAGCTACTCTTAAGAAAAGCTTCTGTATGGCCAGCAACTAAAACCAGTAGCTCCCTCAAAACCAATATCCCAAAGAATTAAAACATCTAAAAACAATGAAATGTAGTGCCTTATATAAAAAAATAATAATAAAAGCTTTTAACTAACTCTCAACAATGTTATGTCCCCTATAAAGCATCAATCATATTTGCGCAAATAACATTTTTATAAAGAGAGATGCAGACTTACATCATCAACCCCAGGATACTTGGGAGGAGCAAATTTTGTATGGTAGGTTCTGCCACTGGATGGGTGTATCCAGCGACCAGTAATCCGCTCCTCAAGGATTGCATCGTCAATTGCAAAATTGAGAACCTTATCAACTTTAACTCCTTGCTTTTCCAGCATCTCATCAAGCTGCAAGCAAAAGAAAACAAAGAAAATGCATATTTACAGCATACACAAGAACAGCATGTAAAAAAGTGCAGATAAACAAGTGTTTGTGTGCATATATAGGCACACAACCTAATATTTAGCCCATGTCCAACAATGTAATACCTTCTGTGCTTGGACCACAGTTCTTGGAAAACCATCAAGAATGAAACCTTTCTGACATGATGGCTTCTTCACTGCTTCATCTATAATGCCAACAACCAACTCATCAGAAACAAGTTCTCCCTGAAAATTCGTAACATAATGCCAAATTAGCAATCTCTATAGAAAGTTCACATATACTCAGTAAATCCTCATGCAAGATAGTATACAAAAGGCCTTACCTTATCCATAGCTTCTTTAGCCTTAATACCAAGAGGGGTTTTAGCTGCCACAGCTGCTCTTAACATATCACCGGTAGCTAAGTGGCACAAGCAGTACTCATCCTTTATGATTGGTGACTGGGTGCCTTTTCCTGATCCAGGTGGACCTGCATTAACAATTTTTGAAGTTTATACTCCAATTGGTCTTTTCAATCTCTTGCATACATATAGCAGTAAATTCAAATAAACAAGTATCTTCAATGTGCTCCCCAAGTCAAATAGGATTGTGGAGAATAACCCTATCTGAAGACAACAATTTCTTGTAGAGTAATCAGAAAGTTAGTGTAAGAAACAAAAAAGGGCCGACCCAGTTCAAATACCCACTTCGTGAGTGTCTGGGGAAGGGATCAAATTATAATGGTAGTACAAGAGCATTACAAAACAATCATATAAATCTGTGAGACAGTCTTCATTTCTAACGGGAGAAACCACATCACAATTTACAGTACTAACCCCTGTAACACATACCAATTGAATTTGAAACAAAATGTTTCTAATAAATTGAAAAAGGATGACAATAGAAGAGACTCCTTGTTTATAAAGCATACACATTACATTTCACATACTACCTCCTGTCACATAAACCGGCTCAATTCAAAAGTTTAGAGAAGCAACAAAATGCAAACAAATAGAAAGAGTAACAAAAGAAAGGAATTATTTCGGGAGAAATGCTGATTGGCAGAAATTATATCGTGTGGCATACAAAGAAGGCATATCCTTGGACTTAAGTCCAATTTCAAAAAATAATAAAGCAAAGATAAAGTCATAGGGAGAAAAACACCAGCACTTGGTTGAAACAAAATATAGAATAAAAAACACAAATAGATACATTTACGTAAAATTATGTCATAGTGGTAAAACCAATATTGCTTAGACAATCGTACAAACAATAAAGAGGGCGAGTCTGGAGCGATGGTAAAGTTGCTCCTTTGTGACTGAAAGGTCACGGATTCCAATTTAGGAAATGGCCTCTTTACAAATATGCAAGGATAAGGTTGCGTACAAATATTGCCCTCACCCCACCCTCGCTAGTCAGGGTTTAATGGGGAATGGTTTAATCATACAAACAATAAAGCCAGAATACATCTAAACTAAAACATATCTAGAATTGTTGTAAGAAGTTGGAAATAATTCTAAACTAGCGAATTATTATCTAACCGCACAATAAGAAACTTTCTAATCTATCGCCTAAAAGTAAAACTAGACAGCTCAAGTCAGGTATATTGATTGTAAACAAAAATATGGAACCCACAATGTAAACAGTCATTGTTGAATGATGACCAGTAAAGTAATAAACGATAAAGAACACAATACAAAAGAAGCACAAAATTACTATGTAATTATGGGATGCTATAATTGTGGGATTTAATTAGGCTAAAAAAAGAAGAAAAAAAAATATTGGAATATTGAGAAGATATCTTAAAATAGCTTATAGAGTATCATGGAGGATATCTTAGGATTAGTTTCCCTAGATGCTTATATTTCATAATGTGTTTCCTTATTGTAGGGTCCCTTACTGAGTTTAAATAGGGATTAGTGCTTTGACTATTGTATCACATGATATCAATATATATTATTGTTTTGTCAATTATTCTCTGCATCCTTCCTCCTATAACAAATTCTCTATAATTTCAACATTTGTCCATGCTTCAAACCCAAAGGCCTGTTGTGTGAGGGTGTGTATTAGAGATATAATATAAGTCAGTGATGAAGCTTTTACCGTGGTTAGAGATGTAATATAAAACCATCCATGTGCCTTTACCAACAACTTAAACTTTCGGAAGAGTTGGTTCATGATATTACCTTTTTAAAGACAACAAATTAAATAAGGAACTGTTTCTAAAAGAAAGCATTGTCTAGCAATCCAACAGTATTACAACTCTAAGACAGACCAATCAAAACAGTTAAAAGACCACAGAAAAACGCGACCATTAACATACTAACATCTCAGTACCAAATAGACTGTTGAAGAAACCATGCTACCCAACATTGATCAAGTCATAATAAACACATCCTAGTTTCATTTAACAGCCATATGAAATCAGAACCAAAAAGCTTAAGCAGCTTAAGATGTTGGGTAAAGGTGGTGTTATAATTATATTTCTAAAGAAGATAGAAGCTTCGTCACCTACTTATACTATATCTCTATCGAAAGCATGTTTCGACCATCTAGATCACGACAATTACCAGAGGGATAAAAAAAAAAAAAAAAGTGCACTTTTCTGAACACAGAAAAACCCTCTAAGAAACAGCAACGTGTAGAATCACAAATAGAGAGAAGCACATACGCAATGACAAGTAGAAAGCAGTTCACAAGCAACAAAAAAGTAACTACTTGACCCAAAATCACAACATGGAAAATCATATTCAAAGACTCAAAATATATATAAAAAAAAAAAAAGTAAACACCATTTTTCGTCACCGTTAAAATCCACGAAATCCTTTTTAGTCCATGGCAATAAAAAAGGACCAAATTGGTCCCTAAAATGATGAAGAAAAAAAAAATAAAATCAAGAAGTACTTATTACAATTGACAGAAGGAGTAACGTGGCTCTTTTTCCATAATTGTAGGACCAATTTATTGCCGGGGACTAAAAAGGATTTTGTAGACATTACTCTAAAAATAAATAAACTTGAAAATCGTAAATTCATGAACCCACGAGAGATTCTATTTCATTTCCTTCTACAATAACTGAAGAGATCAGCTCATTGGGTCCGAGATTCTCTGAACCCTCCAACCCAGAAACTAATTTTGGGCCATCAGGACTAAAACCACTCGAATTTCCCGGTGCTTCTTTATCTATTACACTAGAACAGTTTAAACAAAAAAAAAATATATATATTTTTAAGGGAAAATAAAAAGAAGAGAGAATTGGGTAGGCGTGGAATCCGAAAGCAAACCCTAAGAAAGAAGATGGGAAGTTAGGAATAAGAATGTTGGGAAGTGAAGGGAGAGAATACCAACGAGAATGAGACGCTTGTCAGGTTTGGAGGAGCATTTGAAGCGACGAAGAAGCTCGGACATGAGATCGATGGAGGGAACATCTTCCAAATTAGGTGCACTAGTTGCTGCCATTGCTCTTCCTTGTTCGTGGCACTCACTGCAAACACACACAAAGAGGTTTGCGTGTCCAAGTCACAGACAAAGCAAAATTCTTTCTTACTTCTCTTCTCTTTTTTGATTCACAGACAAAGCCCCACATAGCTTGTTTTCTTTTTTTTCCAATGCATTTTGATGACAGTTTTTCTTCTTTTTTTCAGAAAGAAGTTAAAATAAGCTTTTTAATAATTTCGAATTTAATTTTATATTGTTTTAGAACCTGTTTGGACCAGTTTTTTGTTTTTTAGTACAAAATTATTTTTGAGTTAAAGTTAAAAATAAAAAAATAAAGTTAAACGTGGTTTTCCTGTATGTAATTTTTTTTTGGAATTATTTATATAGAGAAGAGAGAAAAAATATAAATAAGTCCTACCACTCAATTTGTGTGTGTAAAAAAATTGTTTTTTTATTATGTTAAATGAGAAAATAATTTCCCAATTTTTTTAGTTTAAAAGTTATTTTAAAACTCAAATTAAAATTAATTTATTTGATAAATAAATTTCATAAGTTCGGTTACTAACTAATTAAAATGATGACAAAGGGTATTAGAATTCTCTATTATTTTTACAAAAATTTATATAGGGAGAATTAAGTATCATGACATATGCTACGTCATATTATGAGACAAAAAAATATGGAGTCCACTTAATTAAAAAAAAGAAAAAAGAAGAAGAAGTAAGAAGTAAGACACATTTCTATGTCTCACTACATGATATAACATAACATATGCAACATGATACTCAATCCTTCCACATAAATATGATAAGAAAAAAAAAAGTTTTAATGATGAAAATTTTAAAGGAAAAATAAATATAAGAATAAATAAAAATTTCTTATTAAAAGTGAATTTATCCAAAAAGATTTGTACTTAAAGAAGTGGAAAACTTATCACCGATAGCAGTGTTATTAAACCCGGTCCGGACATCGACCCGATCTGGGTACTAGATCACTAGTCTGACCCTACAATATATATAAATATATATATATATATATATATATATATATGAATATATAAATATAAATATATTCTCCATATCTAAAATAAGTAAAACAAAATACACCGAATAAGCTCAAAAATTACCTAATTATATTTTTATAGGTTAATAATTAATCAATAAATTAATAAAAAAAACAGTGCCCTAGATTTGGCTTGGGAATTAATAAGTGTATGGTGCAACAATTACTTTCTTTTTTTTTCTTAATTTTTTTGCTACAACAAACATTTGCTTTTGTTGGTAAATGTTACTAAGTTCAAAGCCCATGGATATATAAGCCCAAAAGTGGAAGAAAGGAGCATGCGGAAACCACGTGGAAAGGTCTAGAATCTAGATTGCAATTTCTTATCCTCTTCCATCACATTTTCCATCTGATTAAAGAACAGGCTTTTTGTTTTGCCGCGTTGTTTCTTTACTTTACTTTGCAAAATGGGTGATGGTTATTGCTTATGTTGGTGTTGCTCTTTATTCTCTGTTTCCATCTTCCTCATTCATCACTTCTCCATCATTTCTATTTCATCCCCACCCCTTTTTCGCCATAAGAGGTAATTGCTTGTACCTATCCATTTGCGTAAATGGCTTCAAAATCATTCGTTTTGGGGGAATGGGGTGTTGTTTGGATTATTGAAAGTTGTAATTTTTTTTCTTCATTTTTTGCGGCTGGGATTGTGCTGATGCGTCCTTCCACACGAGCAAGCTACCCGTACCAGTTCATTAGACCCGGCGGGTCATCGGGTTCTGAAAAAAATCGGACGGGTTGCATGGGTCATAAGGGGCTAATTGCATGCCCGGTTTGATAACTAACCCCAACCGGTCACCAGAACTCGGGTCGACTCGGCCGGGTTGGTTCAGGTTTAATAACAATGCCGACAAGTATTGGCTTTTTGATCATTGTGCCTTTAACTACATAAAAAAGTACCATTTTGCCTCCATATCAAAACATTACACCTATCAGCCTTTGTTTGATAGTTGACCGCGACCCATATACTCGAGTATATGGGTATGTACTCGAGTAAACATTCAACATTTGGGATTTTTTAAACATATACTCGAATATATGGGTTTGTACTCAAAAAGTTATACAAAGTAAAAAAAACAAAGTATCTGATTCGGACACCCGAGTTAAAAGTTATGGCCTTATAAAGTTTTATTCTAAAATTTTCAAAATTTTGTGATGCCAATAGGTTTTGTGATACCTACAAAGCTCTTTCTCAAGTTACCCGAGTCAAGTCCACTATTATAATTATATGACTATAAAATAAACCTATTTACGGAGGGTTTGTGTAATGAAAAATGATCACGCCCTGGTGATTGCTGGGATTAGCACCATCAAGATTAAGATGTATAATGTAATGATTCACACAATCTAAAATATGCGACATGTGAAGGGTTGAAAGAAAAATCTATTATCTCTATGACAATTTGATGAAAATAACTACAAAACCTGTATTCAAAATAGGGTGATGAAGATTGACGAGGGTGCACTTATAGTGATGATGGCTGAGAGAATTACAGTAAACTTGTACAAGATTATGGGAGAGACATATTTCGAGGCAAAAGCATTTGTTGCATCAACTGGTTCTAAGGAATAAAGAACATAGATCCTCAACATGTTTAAGGTCCAAACATTGGAATCTGCAGCTGAATTTTGTCCTGGTGCTGTTTAAGCAATATGCACTTGCTTCTAAGTGCATGGCGACTTAGCAACTTTGGAAGGAAAAAATAGGAAAACATGTTGCATATCTTAGGATGGAAAATTGAGTGGTCAGCAAGTAGATTTAGTTAGAAGTCGCCTACTAACAAGGCCAGAAGGTTTACTTCTCATTGGTTGAAGTTTTTGAAGTTATGTAAAAGGACTCAACACAAATTCTTTGTTGTCCCTAAATGATTATAGTATGATGCATCTTATAGTTAGATTGTCATTTTTCACATGTGCTTCTTAATTCATTAGAAATTGTAAATCTATTTTGATGTATTAAGAAGCACATGTGAAAGATGACAATCAACGATAGGATGCATTATACTTTTATCATTTTGGGACAGCAAAGAATTTGTGTTGGAGTCCTTTTGCATAACTTTACAAACTTCAACTAGTGAGAAACCTTTATCAGCGATTGGTACCTCAAAATTTTATAGCTGTATTTCTCGACCACAAATTTTGTATCCAAGATATGCAAGATGTTTTTGTACCTTTTCCATCTAAAGTAAGGAGCATTGGCATAACTATTGTTGTAGTAGTCATATAATTTAGATGTTACATATTTGATTTATGTAATCAGCTTTTTGCAAACATAAAATAAGATTGCCTATTATAATGGATCAATTCTTTCTCGTGCATATTGAAAGCTTTATAGTATCAGCTTGCCCTTTTTTATGATGAAGCAAAGTCTGCAATTTCCTTGGTTGGTTTTGGAAACCGGAATTTGTATGAATATGTTGTAAAGTATTCTAATTTTTAGTTTTAATATTACTAAACATTATGTTTCAAATTTTTTTACTGCATCTCTGATTTTTGTTCACTAACATTCAACACTCAAGAAATTTCATAAAGTATGTCTTATCTTGTTGATAGAATCCTATTGATATGTCTAAACTTGCCCCACTGAAGAATTATTATTTTTATTTTATTTTATTGTCATCAAGGTGTAATATTATGCATGCAAGATACTATCTGAAGTTATGGATTCAAGCTAAACTTTGTAGTCTAATTGATTGAAGGTGCTAATCAGCTTATTGTGTATTTATACCAAGATCTATTTAATTGACTATAGATGCTAACCAACACCTGTTTCATATAGCATACTATGTGTAACTAGGGTTGGCAAAAATGAGTCAATCCGTGGGGTTGGCTCATAAGTTAAAAAATGAGTCAGGTTGGGTTGGCAAAAATGAGCTGTCAACCCGACCCGAGCCAGCTCGGGAAAAAACCAGTCAACCTGCGAGTCAAACATGCCAGCTCGTAGGTTGAGTTTTTTTTTAATATAAAAAACAAAATATAATATGCAAAAATGGACAAAATTCACACATGCTGTCATCGTCTCCTCTAAATCTAAGTCCCTAATCTTCTTACATCGCTGCCATTTTTATATTGTTAGGCTTTGCTGACTCTGTTTGGTTCAAGTTTCTTTCCCACTTGGTAGCAAGTGGTTCTGATTATTTCTTGATGTTGGTGCAAATTTGTTATGAAGAAAATTCGAAACTAGAATATTTTGCTTTTAAAACTGATCTTGTAGAACTAACAAATGTCATGCACCAGCAAATTAGCAATGTGTGAGAAATTATCACCAATTGATAGGATCTCTTATTAGGTGCTTCAGCAACCAATTGAAATGTTATTATTGAAGGGAAAAATATTTGTGATTTTAATTAATATAATTTTATGTCATTCTAGATAAAATGGTCTTAATTTGATATATAATTGATAATTTTTTACATTCTCTCTTATTTGTTTTCTCTTTTTTCTTAATTTTACGGAGGAGAGAAAATGTAAAAAATCACTAAATATACACCAAAATGATTTCATTTTATTTAAAATGACACAAAATTATCTCATTTAAAATGAAAAATATTTTTCCCTTATTTTAATTTGAAAACTAAAAGAGATGCCGTTTTTAGTTGTATTTTGCTTGATTTTTTATTTCTTCCTTTTTCATTTTATTCTACTTATTTCTTATCTCTTGATTTGATTTATTCAAATTCAATTCCCTAATTTTTTTAACTTATTTTTTTGTGATATATTTAGTTTTATTTTTAGCTTATCATCTTTCACGAATGATATAATCAAAAAAGAATACAATCAAACAGTTCATCATGACATTTGTTTTGATAATTTCTAACCTCATGTTTCTTAGCTATATGTTTCTTTCAGTGAAAGAATTTCTTTTGATATTGAAATTTTGTTGCTAATTTTTCATATCGTAAGAGATCTATTTTCTAGTTATCTTCCACCTACTAATATGGTATGTTGCCTTTGCCTTATTTTGATAATTAAATTAGTTAAAAAAAATCATTTCAGACTCAAACACGAGACCAAAAAAACTAAGGTCAAAAGAAGTGGTGATCACCATGGCCTAGAATGTGATCAAAAAAGGTGTGAGTTAAAAGATAGATGAAATCGGGACTCTGGTGTATAAAGCTTCATAATATAAGTTTATATTATATGTTATGACATTTTTGATTATTTGGTGTGACCATCATAAAATATAAGTTTATATAGCAGAATTCCTTAATACATCAAAATGATGTATAATCAGGCATAAAGGGGTGAGATTAGGCATGATAAGGGGTTGATGTATTAACATCGTGACCAGTGCAATTATCAAGAATTTAGTATATTATTTTAATATTAATATATTAAAATAAAAATTAATTTTCCAATATTATTTTTAAAATATTGGAGATTTTTATTTTTATAAAATTAAATACATTTTTTGGATACACTGATTAATAGATTTTTATAAAAATTAATATCGCATGAAATATTTGTAAGAATTTATAAATTCTTTATTAAGGATTACTTTTATCAAAAATATTTATTTTTATCCTATATAGTACTGTAGAATATGTATTACCAAACACTGGAAAATATTATCTTATACAATATCATACCAAATGCTAGATAATATTAAAATTTAATCAAATCTTATACAATCATGTCTATACTATCAGATCTTATATTATCAGGTCTTATCAAATACTGTACACAAAACATGCCTTAGGAGTGTGAGTATTGAGGAACAATGGACTTATAAGAACTAAGAAGGATCTAGCTTGTGGCCGGCGTTCGAGAAACTTTTAGTGCAACACATCAAATTTTTTTCCATGGTGTCATTTCTTGTGATGACTTGTCCATAATGAAAATGATTATTTCATGTTTGATTCTAATAACACAAAGTTAATAGCAAAAAAATTAAAATGTGTTGGAACTACTTTTTAAATTAATTATTTTTATGAATAAGAAATTTGATTTGAAAAAATGAATCATTTCGTCGTTGAACTAATGTGTTGTTTCATCCTTAAATTGGTACAATTTAAATTATGACCTTACATTTTTTTTTTTTGTAAATAAATAGGGAATCAGAATTTTTAGTTGGATAAGTTTGTTCCTATTGATATTTTGTACATTCTTTACATTTGTATTCTTCTACTCTAATGCGATTGATCAAAACTAGGTTAAGTTCGATGGGGTTATTCCATGTGGAAGTGTTGCCACAAAAATAAAGATAATTTGTTTTATCGTGTGAGACAATTGTCCATAAATCTTAGGCATCATAGAGAGAGCAATATTGGACACAATATCTAATATTAGGTTCAGGTTCAATTTTCTATAATTTTTCGCTTTCTATATTACATTTTAGTTTTATGTGATTGCATTTTGTTTTATTCATTTTTTATGTTTTCACTAGTATCACCATAACCAACAATAAAAATATTTGCAATACCATCACCAATGCCAAAATGACTATATTGTTATCCTTATTTCAATAGATTTTCAATGAATCGTCCTTTTCTTATATTTTGATTAACATAACTTTATTAAGTGGAAGGTCTTAACCAGTGGCGGACCTAAAAAATCATTTTTATATCTGCACACTTAGGGCGGGGGTTCGGGGGCGCCACCCCCGATTTTTTTGTTTGTTTGTAAAGATCATGATCCAATTTTTGCTTCCAGTTCAAAAGTAAAGCTTCGGTGAATCAACCAAAATTTTA
>JAVKPL010014900.1:0-95895 GCA_032173675.1 Gastrolobium villosum | reverse complement strand
CATGTTTTGTTAACAACTTTTAGAATTTCACTCTGTCTGGAATGAGATTATTACTTACCACTTTAATCTGCTTGTTGCCAACTCCATGTTCCTTTAAGAGATTTTAGGGCTGCCACTATAGTACCACCTGCAATTCATATTAAAAACAAAATAATAATGATAATAATGATAATAATGAGACCACTAACTCAACTCATTTCCAGCCATTACCAATTCAAACAAGCAAAAACATTGAGCACACAAACATCTGCAATTATGACAGTGCTGCCTATGAAATGTTGCTTTAAGGTTACATACATACACAAACACATGTAATAAAGAACTTGCATTATCAGCCGCGAGCAATTGCACAACTTACTGATCAACATGAATACTAAAGAAACTCATTCTACTATAAAGACTTAAAAAGTCTCAGTCTTGATGGATGATACACCAGAAAGTAAAAGCTCATATACAAGCAGACTATGCATACCTGTTGCCAACATTGGATCAACCACAAATACTTTAGATCCTTCTGCGAATTTCTCGGGTAACCTGGAAAATTATATATAGGGATAAGCAACAAAAGGTGCTCTAGCATTCAGTAGAACAAGCCAAAAGCAAGAGAAGCGAAGCAACGGGATACTCTCTATGGATCTCACCCCCATCTTCGACCGGCCATACTAGAAGTGAAAGGAGAAAAGGAAAAGACAAGCAATGGAGGCAAAAGCGTATTTCTATTTCAAATATACGTTTCTTACTTGTTCAAATATATAGTTGGTTGAAGTGTTTCCTCATCTCTGCTTATTCCTTTTCCAAAGAAGCAAAAAGATATAATCATTATACAATTTAAGAAGTGCATCCCAGGACTTACAATCTTCAAACAATGTATGAACAATGAAACAAAAATTTAGAAAAAAAATAAAAACAGGTTAAATCATGTTTGTTGGATGTGACTCAGAATTCTAGGCATCAAACAACAAAATAAGTAACAATAAAGCATCTGCATCCTCTAGTTTCATTAGCTACTAGTACAAGTATCATTACCTAGATGATATGTTTTTGTCGCAGGCAAGATTGATGATGCATGCTCGGCAAGAGCAAGACCAGCTCTCAAGATTGGAATTACCTGAAAAACAAGTAAAAGATTCAGGTGATAGCCTGCAGAAAAGGCACTACCAAATAACAGCAACAAGACTGTAAAAGGACTCAAGTTTGAGCAACAATACTCAAGTTTGAGCAACAATGACTGATATCAATAGCATCTAAGGAATACCAAAAGCATGATCATGGTTTTAGCTAAAGAAATTATATCCGAGAAATACTTAATAAATTAGTATAAGTAAAAAATATATCAATCATTATATGTAGAATGGGAGTATGTAACTGTCAAGCCATAAGAACCCCTGAAAATGTTTAATTCTAAACAAACATATTGAAAGCAATATGCTACTTACAGCTACAGGCTCCCGTGGATCAATGAACTCCACAGAGGCAACACCCATTGGTGATTGAATCTCTCCAGAAACAGTGGGCTAAAAACAATGAAAGTAAAGCAACAAATATGTAAATCCATGAGCAAGAGTGTGATGATCGGCAGAGAAAATTATTAGATGGGAAGAAGAAATAACATCAAATGATCAAATCTTTCAGCTATTAATTCAAGCCACATGACAACTTCTAATCAGTGGCAAGTTCCAGATTCTTGTATCATAACAAGGAGAGAGAATGGTCTAGCATGCATTAGCTTTTAGAAAGCCTTAAGTTTAAGATTCAAATCGCCTAAGATTTTGGGATAACTTATGAATATAGGGCTGAAAACAATATTTAAATTTTTCTCCCTATTAAGTGCTAGGAGCACTCTATCAAGTATTTAGATCTGATCTTTGTTGCTTGAATAAATTTTGGACACACAATTTTTTTTTACCAAGTTGGCATTCTCTACCTTCCATATACGTCAAGCAACGTTCTGACAAACATGGATTAAAAAACATTTTACAAAATTTGGACAATCATACTAGATGTTTGGAACACAACATAAAGTTTATAATCTCATAGAAATGAAAACCATGGCCTAAATTGTATGCTTTTAGAATTTAGAAAAAATTGCAACAATCTCAAATAATATTGTATGACCTGGATTCAAGTGAAAAACACGAGAATTATAGCAGAGACAGGAACTAAGACAAAGCAACTAACCAGCCAATCTCTGGAAGCTTCATACATTAGTAGCCTTCCCAACTCAGCCATTGCATTTCCTACAACATTGTAAACCCAAAGTGTCAATTCAACCTTCATATAATTAATCCAGAAATTGCAAGCCATGTCTGACGAAAGTTTAGCTAATACAAGGTCTAAAAAGGAGAGAGAAAAAGGTAGAATGAGGGGAAATTGGGAGACTAAGAAGTTGAACTTTTCAATAAATGAAGAAATTGATGCTACAGTCTCACAGGTCTACCCTGCTCAAGAGTCAATTTCCTTGGGGAAAAAAACGAAGATATTCTAACTAAGTTCCAGTTCGAGGTTCCCACCACCATACTTAATGGCACCATTTTCTTGTATGCTGATTAACAGTCATAACAGATTAGATGATAACATTGTTCACCATAAGGGCAAATAATGACATTGGAAAAACTAATCAATCACATTCTGCAATAAGGCATCAGATAAGATTAGCTGTTGCTGGTAATAAGGTATGCATTCTTTTAACAACTTACAGTAACAATTCATGGAGTGAGTTGTTCCAACTCAATCAACAGTTTGCCAAAAATTACAACCTTATCAAATTCAAAGAACAAATGACAGTATAATAACAACACTAACAGTAGTGTGTGTCTGTCAAGAAGCTGCAATCCGGTTAAACATTAAACAGAAAAGTAGTTCTTAAGTTAAGTAAAGTGATGAAACTGCTCTTAACTCCTAAGTTGATTGCTGTGAGCAAAATCAGGTCAATGTTCAACTTAAATTATAGAACATTGCTCAAAAATAGGAACTTTGCCACTCACTGAAGATGGGACAAGGAGTTTGCTCATTCCTCAGAACCGAAACCCAGTGCTTGATCAACGGATGCGGAGGCACATACACCTTCAAAAACCCAACACAGTAATCAACCAAACAAGCCACCACAGATAAATCAGCAAAATACAAACTTTAGGGCCTGTTTGGTGTGATGTATAAGACTTGATAGTATAAGCTTATACTATACGTTATGACTTTTCCAGTTGTTTGGTGTGACCATTGTATAGTATAAGCTTATACAGTAGAACCCCCCAATACATCAAAACGGTGTATAACTTAATCACGTCTAAGGAGGATGGATTAGGCCTGATAAGGAGTTGATGTATTAATATTACTTGCAAGTACAATTCTCAAGAACTAATATATCATTTTATTATTAATATATTAAAATAATATTTTTTAATATAGTAATTTTTAAAATATTGAAGGATATTATCTTATACAATACCATATCAAACGCCGGATAGTATTAAAATTTAATCAAGTCTTATACAATCAAGTCTTATACTATCGGGACTTATACTATACTATGCACCAAACATGCCCTTAACCTCCTTTACTTCATTTTTTAGCCAAACACGGCAAAATAAACATAGCACAAGAAGTCAAAACCACAAAAGGAATAAGAAGAAAAAACCCAATAAATCATCAAAAAAGAAATTTTGGCTCCTTTATCTCCATTTTGTTTCTTAGGAACCAAACAGATCAAAAATCCAATATAGCCAGAAGCCAAAGCCATAAGAGGAATGTAACACGCTCCTAAAAAAACCCATAAGAGAAATTAAAAAAAAAAATTATAATAGATTAAGCAACCAATTGAGCAACCACAGTAAACCACCACACAAAAAAAAAAAAAAAAAAAAAACACTTTTGACTCCTTTCCATCCATTTTCTTTTCTAAGGAACCAAACAGATCAAAAACCCAGAAACCAAAACCAAAAGAGGAATAAAAAAACACCCAATAAACCCAGAACCCAAAGATAAATAACCAAAAAATAACATTTTTGGATCATTCCCGCCATTTTGTTAACTCATGAAGCAAAAGGAGCAAAAACCCAAAAACCACAAGAAGAGAAGAAAAACTAACGAGCATTCGATTCTCAGAGAGAGGCTTCTCCTCCATGGTCATGTGAGAGCTCACAGCACCACAGGTACGGCGCGAATCACGGGAAAAAGAGATCTGAGTGGGAAAAAGACACAAAGAATAAAAGGGTATATATTGGAATCGAGAATCTAATGAAAGGGAACAAAACAAACCTAAAAAAATTTATAAAAAAAAAATTAAAAAAATAAATAAATTAAAGAATGGAAATATTTTATTGCCTTTCTTGTTTTGAAGAGAGAAGGAGTAGGAGTAGTTGTAGGAAGTGAGAGTGAGAGGTGAGAGGAACTGTGACATGTGGACGGAAACGACGCCGCATCGGATGGAAAAGGGAGATTAAGGTTGAAGTGAATGCGGCACCAAGCCATGTTGTCTGTGTAATCCTTAGAGCCTTGTTGAGTTGTGAGTGTGTTAAAAGAGTTGTCTAACGTTTTGGAGAAGAGGATAGATAGGACATGCTATGAAATGTTATAAATATTTATCAATTTTTATATTTTTTAATACTACACTCAGATATGATAAAATAAAATAAAAATCATGCGTGTGTCAGTGTGTGAAAGATTACATCAAATTTATATTTTAGTAAAGGCTCAAACAACGTGTTTTTAAGAAAAGCCGGGAAAAAATTGAAATATTTTTTTTTGATAAACAATTGAAATATTATTATTTAAATAAAAAATTACGAAAATTTAGTTATGAATTTATAACTGGGGCTAAACAAATCAGGGGCATTTGACTCGGCTCGTAAAGACATGAGCTTACATGTCTAAAATTGGTTGTTGGCACGTAGGCTTAGACTTGTATATAAAGACTTATTTAATAAAAAGGCTTCTAGCTCCAATTTAAAAACTCGGTCTTAAAGCCTATCAGGTTAGCCTAGTATATTATTTTTTATTTATATGTTATATTTTATATTTTTTATACTACATATAATAGCATTTTCTTTCTCCTCAATTCATTAAACCCACTTTTATTGGTTAAACAAAATTTCTAAATGATTTTGTTCTATATTATGTTGTTTGGATATAAATTAAATTTATGAATATTTATGAAATTACTAGTGTTGTTGATTGTATATTCTGTTTGAATAAATTTTTGTTGTCCTTTTTCTTTACAGGCTAAGAAACTAAACAAGGCTTTTATTTTTTGCAAATAAGTGAGGCTACAGATTGATAATTATATTTATAAAAGCTAACAAGTTAGGTCAAAGATTTGTTCGGCTCGGCCCGTTAACACTCCTGTTTATAACCATCAGTCGTGCCCAAAATGGAACAATGACCAGACTGTCACGTTTTTTGGTAATTTTTTATTAATTTTTCATGCGAACAATATTTTTTACCAGACTGTCACGCGTTGAAGTTCGCTATGACTGGTAACAAACTTGGTAGCCAATAATTTCATGACATGTGGCACACTTTCGCAGGAAAAGCTATCTGTCACATGTCAAGAAATCATTGCTACCAAGTTCGCTACCGGTCGTAGCGAACTTCAATGCATGATGTTAAGAGTGTTAGTCCCACATTGTGTGTGTCTCATTGTATTCTTCAATTGGTTTGCTATATAATAGAACCAATGTTGTGTAGTTTAACACAACAAGGATTACTATCAATTCCTCTTGTATCTTGATATTTAACATGGTATCAGAGCCTAACAAGAGGAATCTTAATCCGCTTAACTTAGTTCTCTTTTCCATAATTTCAATATGGTTATAGAGAGATATCACCCTCCTTGAGGGATTCTCGTTGTTATTTCTTTTTCGGGTTTTTCTTAGTATGCTCTGTGACTGCAGCTTAGACTGATCTGTCACATCAGAAAAGAATGATCCTTGGGAAGCTGTTGGGTTGACCGCCATTGATCGACCACCGTTGACTGCCGTCTCCGTTGACTTTTTTGATGACTTTCTGGCGACTTTTCTGACGACCCACTAGCGTCTCCGACGACCCACTAGCGTCTCCGACGACCCACCGCCGTCTCCGGCGATTTTTCCGATTATGTGAAGTTTTTTTTTTTTTCATCTTCTTTCTTCCCAAGATGGACTATTTATTCTATTCATCGTCCTCTTGAGGGGGAGCACCTTCCATGTTGCTGATGGTCATTCCAGCACAGTTGTCTTTGCCGATGATAATTCCGGCTCCGAAGTTCCTCTTGAGGGGGAGCACTTTCCATGTTGCTGATGGTCATTCCAGCACAGTTGTCTTTGCCGATGATAATTCCGGCTCCGAAGTTCCTCTTGAGGGGGAGCACTTTCCATGTTGCTGATGGTCATTCCAGCACAGTTGTCTTTGCCGATGATAATTCCGGCTCCGAAGTTCCTCTTGAGGGGGAGCACTTTCCATGTTGCTGATGGTCATTCCAGCACAGTTGTCTTTGCCGATGATAATTCCGGCACCGAAGTTCCTCTTGAGGGGGAGCACTTTCCATGTTGCAGATGGTCATTCCAGCACAGTTGTCTTTGCCGATGATAATTCCGGCTCCGAAGTTCCTCTTGAGGGGGAGCACTTTCCATGTTGCTCATGGTCATTCCAGCACAGTTGTCTTTGCCGATGATAATTCCGGCTCCGAAGTTCCTCTTGAGGGGGAGCACTTTCCATGTTGCTGATGGTCATTCCAGCACAGTTGTTTTTGTCGATGATAATTCCGGCACCGAAGTTCCTCTTGAGGGGGAGCACCGTCCATGTTGCTGATGGTCATTCCAGCACAGATGTCTTTGCCGATGATCATTCCGGCATCTTCCATGTTGATGTTCATTCCGACGCCATTTTTAGCACATTGTTGATTTTTGGTTTCTCATATAGGAGATTTATTTTGATGTTATGTTACTTGGTCATTTCATTTTGTTGATGTAGCACTGTTGCTTTTGGTTCCTAATAGGAGTATTATTTATGTATCAAGCTTGTAGCATATGATCTATATGCTACAGCTTGAGGGGGAGTGTTAAGAGTGTTAGTCCCACATTGTGTGTGTCTCATTGTGTTAAGAGTGTTAGTCCCACATTGTGTGTGTCTCATTGTATTCTTCAATTGGTTTGCTATATAATAGAACCAATGTTGTGTAGTTTAACACAACAAGGATTACTATCAATTCCTCTTGTATCTTGATATTTAACACATGACAATCTGATAAATTTTACTGTTCGTATGACAATTTGGTATATAATGCAAAAAAACGTGCCCAAAATTGGGCAAAAGCAGTGGCACGCCTACTTTTGGGTGCGTTAGGGGCTGGGTCGCGTTCTATTTTGGGTGTGACTTATTTGGTGATGACACGTGGCATAAAATAATCATTAGTTTGATTGTAAAACTTTAGAAGGATGTAGTTTCTGTCTCAGGTATTCAAATCAGGATTTTTTTTTATTCAACAAAACTTTTTGAGATTTCCGTGCTAAAATTTTCGGAGAGGATTTCGCAAAAACAATCTCCCAAAAAATACTTCATTGTGCTCCGTTTAACATATATTTATGGTTATAGGCCATGTTGTATTGACACGGGACATGATACGACACTCCGACACTTTAATTCTAAAAAATGTTATATTTTGACACGTTAGGACACGTTTTGATATTAAATAATATTTTTATTTTATATAGTATATATTTTATTTAATATTCAATAATTTAAAACAAAAATGAAACTAAACTTATAAAATGGTGTGTATTTAGAAAAAAAATTGTGGTCATATTAAATGATAGATGATAAATCCTTTAATTTTATAAAAAATAGACACGAAAGAATTTCTGTATCTGTTGTATGAAACCATGAGATATGATTTGTCACTCATTTAATTGGTAATTAAGAAAAAAAAATGATGAGGCATGACACATTTTTTTTTTTGTATAACACGGAGGTATTCCCATTCATTTTTTTTTAAACAGTGGATGCATTGAGCTTCGCTACCAGAGGAAGAATGAGACTAATCCCCCAATCGAGAAGAAGACACTTTCCTCCTCTAATCCCCAAAGATTTTTCAAGAATTTGCTTGAGGCAGGGTTTGAACCCCTGGCTCAAGCAAATCCGTGGGGGTTATGACACATTTTTTTAATAAAACATAAATCCCGATATCAAATCTAAAATTACTTTTTGTTCAACCCAAGTCTAAGTTCTTTTTCACGTAATGCTTTTCTGTAAATATTTTTCTTGTGCTTTTAACATAATTCTTTTTCACAAAATGTGCAAAACGGGACATAAGAAAATATTTTTTGAGCTTTTTTTTTGTTGCCAAATCACCTCCGGATATTTGTTAGCACGTAAATTTCAAAGAGTTATATGGAATAAGAAAAAAGCACTTAATTTAAATATTTGAGTCAAAAATTATAACATTTCGAAATTTTATGGTAAAATTGTTGGAAATTTTACACCACGTGACGTCACTAGGTGAGTCGCATCCAAAATGATGTGCAACCCAACCCCTATCATGCCCTCTTTTAAGCGCGACCGGTCATGCTCCATTTTGGACGCAATTGGCTGCTATAAATTCGTAATTTCATTCTAAACAGTTACGTTTTCGTAATTTCTTATTTAAATAATAATATTTCAATTTTTCCCCAAAAAAACCTTTGTAAAATGTCATTTTATTAAATCTGCTTCAGTATTTATGTCCATAAACTATTTTAATTTACATTGATATATTAAACTATTATCAAATCACAGTTAAATAAAAAAATATTGTCATTAAAATTATTTTAAGGGAAATGCAATTGTCATGTATGACAAATGAATAGTTGTTATGTTAAGAAAAAGACAAATTATATAATATTAAAAGAATTGAGATGGCACGTTATTCAATGAATTTTAGTTGTCCTTTGACTCTTTTTCATAATATAACAACTATTCATTTATCATGTAACATGATAAATGAATTTCCCTTATTTTAAATATTATTGTATTAAATGTTGTATTAAAAAAATCTTGCATTATACATATGAGGCACTAAATGTCATTTTGAATTGATTCATATTAAGTCTTATGTGCTAAATGGAATTTATTTATATTTTATTTAGGTATCCTACAAAATTCAAATTTGTGATCCTATGTAACGACCAAGAATTACCTGTCATGGGTTATTAATGTTAAAATCCACTTCGATGCTAAAAGCCAATTTGAAGCATCGGATAAGAAGGATAAGATATCCCATTCTTATTTGTTGTTTGTTGAGCCCAATAAATAGCATAAACTTATTAGGTTGGTTTATGTTATCTTATTGAAAGCCTGATAAGTAATTTTGAGGGGAACCTTGGATTAGCATTTGACCGAATAGGATATGGAAAAAAAAAAAAAAAAATCTTTTATTCCAACGCAGCCCTCGATGCTCATATCTCCATTTTCACATGTTAGCCTCCTTACCGTGCAACCTCTGCCACCATTGGTTTGATACAAAGTTAAAAGAAGAAGGAAAACCAATGCCAACATTAGTTTGATATAATTAGCACAATTTGAGTATGTACGCTACGCCTAGCCAGGTGCCAACCTTGGGTGACGTTGAGATATATAGTCCCACATTAGTTATATGAGTAATTAATGTGGACTTTATAAGATATTGGGCACTTCCACCCAGCTAACTTTTGGATTGATGTATCCCAATGTTCTTTGCGGGTGAGGTCCATAATTTATTTTAGGTGATAATTAATGAAGGAATTGTTGGCTTCTTGAACGGGCTAGTAAATTCCAGAATTAGAACCTTAGACAAAGATGTATTTATTTTTCTGGATGGCAGGAGCTGTTTAATATTAGGTTGCCTATGTCAGCCTTGAAGCATTCTATATATGGGTTTTATAATTCTCATGTTGAATGAGAATTCAAATCTCATGTTATAGAGATAAAAAGCATGTGAGACCCATGTGTTAGAAAAAATTATATGTGGGATCCATATCAGCACGAAAATCAAAGGGTGTGTAGAAAAAAGTGAATTCTCATGTTAAATGAGAATTATAAAACCCTCTATATATTATGTTGTACTTTTGTTAATTATTATCCATCAGAATTGCATCATTGATGTTGGTTTCTGTTGCTGGCAATGTATTGCATGGCGTCATGCCTCAAATAAAAATAAATAATATAAATGTTGATGTCTTTGTGTGGGTGTTTTATATTTGTTCTTGTCTTTTATTGTTGGGGTATTGATATTTCATTCAGAATTGCTTTCAAAACATGCATGATTTGGATGTATACATCTAAAGCAAACTAAGTCATTAATCAACTTCTTTGTTAACTTCTTGGGTTGTTCCTCTTTTTATTTTCATCTTGATATTGTAAGAAATTTTAAAATAGGATTATATGAAATTAGAACACCAAAAGGTTTAGACTTACTTGTTGACGATATAATTCTTGATACCTCAGTTGTAGTATTCTTGCAATGGAAAGACCAGGATCTTCCTCTGCATTTCACACCACTCATGATCACAACCTTCGATGGGACAAGTTGTGGTGTGACGATTTTTCAACATGTTGTGAACGCATAGGGGACCTAACCAAACTTATTAACCCCAGTCCCTTTCCATCATGGACCTATGGGTTAGGCCTACATTATTATTCACACTAATCAGTTTACAGATATCCAAGCCAAATCAAAAGAATTACTAATTAATCGGGCTTAATACTGCACCCCCATATGAATCACGACTTAACTCATTTTTATTAAAACAAGAAAAATTACAATTGATCGAAGTACACAATTATTATAAAAATTTGTAATAGATATGACATACCATTAAGTCGTGGACTAAGTACTTCAAAGCAAGTTTTCACTTCATCACTTCCCTTTTGCACGTGTCATAGTTTCCTATACTTTGCAATGGATTCTAGGAACGAATTCCTTGCTATATCTTCACTGCACATTGGAGGGGTTCTAAAACATTATAAATCCTTATTGAAATTTTTCCTTCTTTTTTTTTTTAGCTTCTGCTTTTAGCTCTTATTATGCCACTCTTGTATGATTTTTATAACTATAGACCTAGCAAACCTAAATATAACTTACTGTTGAATGATTTCATGATGACTTGTCCAAACTTCTTTTATAGCGTGTTTGCCAGAATGTGTAGTTGTCACGGCTCATCTTTTAAGGCTGAGTTTTGAATAGTTACTTAAACCTATTAAGATTATTTTATTTATTTGTGAGTTGGATCATGATTTGATTTTGGATATATCTACATTTCCCTTACAATTCAATTCTGTAGGACCAAAATGTCTCTATGTTCTCTTTTTTTTTTTTTTTTTTGGAAACAATGTCTCTATGTTCTCTTAAAATGTCTCCATGACATTTATAATTCAATTAGCGTGTTCTCTTAAAATAATGTGGTGTTGAAAATTTATTTGGGATCTCTTCTATATCAAAATCAAAACTTGGCCAAGTTTATGGGTCTTGTTTATATGAACAAAATTTGAATTAAATTTATCTTATTAGGTTGATTTTCATATATTATAATATACTAAAAAAAAAGAGTTTTAGAAATTTTGAATAATTAAAATATAAGTTAATTAATGTATAAATAAGTTAAAGTAAATAATTTAAAAAGTATATAAAATTATGCTATGAATGATATTTTCATCTATTTATATCATCTCCCAGCGCTATTTGGTTGACTTCAAATACATCATAGGATAATATAATTCTATCAAATTGTCTATCCATAATACATCAAACACAAGAAAGGATATAAGTTTATCATGTCCATATCATATTTAGTCTTCTTATCCTATCCGTCCTTATCCTATCCTGTCGACCAAACAAGCCATAAAATCATGTGTCATAATCATAAAAGAAAAAAAAATCCTATCAAGGTAAGGTGAAGGCCATGATTTTCCTTCTTTATCATCTCTATGAAGGGTTGAAAGTTGAATATTTAACGATGAAATATCCTTGAACTATGAAATAATTTAAAAGAAAGATATGACCATCAAAAGATGGTTATCCTACCTAAAACTTGCTATGATCCACTGGATAGATCTCCGAGAGGGAGTTCCAGTTGACCCAGGGTCGTGGTGTGTGATCCGGATAGGAGCACACTAGGAAGTCTCGGATGTCTGTGGATGGGAGGGGTACCTTGGTTGTTGTTCTAGGAACACACCTTGGATGAGACCCGTAGGCTTATATGCCGAGCCATTAGGCAGGACGTTCCGTGGTATTGGTAGCTACCATTCCAGCTTCGTCGTATTTTGTATTCCTATATTCCCCAGTTTCTCTAAATCTCTTGCTATATCCCGTTTTATAAGATGTTGTTTTATATTATTTATATGCATCGAAGTGAGCCATTGGCAGAGTTTTCCCCAGAACCTCTGGGTTACTGAGATATATTCGTATATTTTACCTCGTCTTGGGGACTTTATTTCAGGAGGTAGCAGTGGTGCTGGAGCGACGGAACAAATGTGTCCAAACAACATCAAATCAATACACATGCTAAACATTTGTAACAATATAAAGAACCCACAATGATAAATTTTTAAAAAACAACAACATACATTCGAGTCCATCAAAGACTTAAAGAATGAGATGACAATAGCTTCGCTACTTCAAACTCTTGAAACTTGATATCTTGGTTCATTATATCACTCCAAATTAGTTTTTTTACGTTGACCTTAAATAACGACTTTTCATTAAGAACATTAAGTTCTCTTAGATAATGTTCCAAAGACTTAAGTTCTCTTTTATAAGCAAAAGTCTGGAGTTAATTAAAGAAGAAAAGGAGGAAGAAAAATGGTAAGATAAAGATAGATTGACAACTTGTTATGTCCTGAAGACAGAGATGTCTAGTCTAATAAGCTAGTGAATTACTTTTGGATCTAGGTGCTCTCTCTAAGGTATTTATGAATTAGATACCCTTGAGTTTAGCAGATCATTGTGCTCAAAAAATAAAAGATAGTTTTCGCCAAAGGGGTGACGTGTGTGCACAATGACAGCATAACAGTAATAGAGAAAGAATAATCATACATGTAGGTAGTGTTTAAAAACTCGTCTCGACCATCGACCCGGCCGAGGTCAGGGGTCACAGGCAGTGGCAGAGCCAGGATTGGAGGGGAGGGGGCGAAAATTAATTTTTTGTCATGCATAATATCAGTATTTTTTTTTACCTTTTGACCTCATACATATACCTGTATGGAAATCATTTAGGTAATTTCTTACCAAAATATTAATATTTAACAATATTTCAAAGACTAAAAAGTGTATTGTTGTAAAAAATGCAATAATTTAAAGCAATAATTAAAGAAAAAGAGCCTTAACTAAAACAATGCTTTTAACAACAATTTTTTTTTAAAAAAATAGAAGACTGTAACCAAATTGCCCAAAAAAGTGAATCTTTTAAGCTAGAGCAGACTCATTTTCTCTACATAAAATCACTTCACAAAGAGAAATACAACCATACAAATGAAAAGAGAGCAAAAGGGTGGCCAAAAGGTCAAAGCTTTCATTAACCAAAACATAGCATTTGAAAATAAAAAAGAAAATGCAGAAAAGGTTATACATAACACACACACACACACATTAGGTGAAGCAGAGATAGATTTCAACTTGGATCTCAAACCATAATACCAAGAAGAAACACATTTAACAATAACAATCGTACCACGTTTAGCCTTTAATAGCATTAAATCTTTTTTTTTCAATTTTTTGGGTGGGAGGGGGGCGGCCGCCCACCCTAGCCTCCCCCTGTCTCTGCCCCTGGTCACAGGTTCAATCGAGGGGTCACGGGGTCACTGCACTGACCCAGTTTTATATTTTAAAAAATAAATATATATATCCTACATGATAATATTAAAAAACAAATCACCAATCATCAAAGACTCAAAATATACTTAATATAATTCACCAATTACAACCACAAATTAATATTACACAACCTAATTAAAGTATCAAGATACCAAAGTACAAAACTCATATTCTAAAGGGGTCACTACGCTGACCCAATTCTGCATCTTTTGAGAAGGTCTCTAACAAATGAAATTTTAAAGGAAGTAAGAATGAGTTTTTGTTTTCCATCGACGACCATAAGGATTTCATTTGAATGAGTAAAATTCTTACATTTTCTAGAAGATTCACGGCAGCGAGCTGAAAATTGAAAACATCTAGATCGCTGGGAGAGAAGAAATAGATTAGATTTAGGTTTGCAAATATTTTTATTTTATTGTTTTAATAAAACGATGTTGTTTCATGGAATTTTTTTTAAAGAAAATGCAGTGACCCCCTCTGCCAGGGAGTCACTGAAACCCAACCGGGTTTTGAGGGTCGGAGGGGTCGATATGCATATAGGGTCCAACTTGAGACCCTAACCCTCATAGGGGAGGGGTCAGGGTTGACCCGGGTCAACCCGAGGGGCGGGGTGAGGTTTCAAAACACTGCTTGTAGGCCTTATTTCCTATTTATAGAGTTTACCTATGGATATTGGATTCTGAACCTTCTGTACCTCTTCTAGCCGCCTAAGCTCATGTTCAATGATGCTGTATTATGATTAATATGTTTGATAGAGATCTTTCTTTGATTGTATCATATTGTATTTGAATTATCCTTTATTAAACCTTATATTAAGTCGACCTCATCCATGACAATAAGAGTCTATAACAACACTACTAATACCTAAATGGAAAGTTCAAATATAGAACATATATATCTGCAGCCTTACGGCAAAAAAATTAATTTATTATTTTTTAAATAAAAAATTACGAATTTGTGGCATTTTTGGAAATAATTACACATTTATTGCACAATATCACGCCCAATTTGGGCGTCGCCAATCACGCTCAATTTAGGCGTCACTCAAGAGGATATCATTAGGCGTCATTCTTCAGGTGTTAACACGTGTCACATTTTTCTCTATAAAAAATTAACAATTTAATCGTAAAACTTCCGAAGGCCATAACTTTTGACTCGGGTATCTGATAACTCTCTCAAGTGAGAGTTAATTTAGTATTTTTTATGATGGAATTGTTGCTTAAATTCTATATAAGTTGATCTCTTTGCATGATAATTGAGCTAATTATTGTATATTTATGATTGAGTACTTTGAGATGACTAAGTATGGAAATAAGACAATATCCCTTGATTTTGAATAAGAATAGATGATTTGTTGAGTGTTTGTCTTTGCAGGAAAAGTTGACGTAGGAATGCTGTAGCTGAGAAGTTGACGATGTTATGATATAGCAAGCGCTACAGCATGACAGCATGGACAAATGAACAACCGAACTTTTGAATTTTAAAAGTTAGTTATTCTTCAACAATACACCAGCAAGCAAGGGAAGCTTATGAAGATTCAGTCTTATCCCAAAATCACAATAGTCAAGGATGATGTTCAAGGATTAAGTCTTATTCTAGAAGCCCAAAGAACAAGGACAACAACCTTGGTCCAGTCAACAACAATTGGCACCTATCCAAACAAGTGCCAACAAATCCTGAGAATCCCAAAGAACAAGGGCAACAACTCACATTCACATTCGGTCAACAACAACATTGGCACAAGAGTTCCAAGAAGATCAAGATCTTATCCAAGAAAGTGTCAACAGCCCAAGAATATAGGGATACGATAACGCTGCAGCAACAAGATTCATAGAATTTCACTCCTAACCCAACAACTCAACTATCAAACCATTCTCCTATATAAAGAGGAGCCCCCCCCACGAGTAAAAGCACAGTTCAGAACACGATTTTGAGGAGAGTTTAGAGGCAAGAAGAACGTTTTAAGAGAGGGAGAGTGAGGTTCTTGGAGGAGGAAGAACAATGCTGGAGCAAGGCAGTGACAACGTTTTCCTGCAGCAATTGTTTCCATCTTCTTTTCTATTTTCCAATTAATTCTTTCTGTCTTTTCTCTGTTTTACTTAATTCCATCATGAGCTAAATTGCTCCATAGGTTAGGTGATAAAGTATCTATGCTGTAATATTGAGATGTATGCCTAAACTTCGTTTATGTTAATGTTTAATTAGTTATTCAACGAGTTTGCTTAATCCTATTCATGTGTGCATGTCGAGAGATAAATATGTGATATTGAGGAGGTTGGGGCCGAGAGGTTTCCGAATCCAGACCCTTGTTGAATTGTGTGGATTAATTAGGTTAAAGATAACTTGATTAAGTTGTGGGTAGAGAGATCATTCACACCACATAGCCTTGAACTTGAACGTGAATAATTCAGTGATTAGTTTGGCCATAGAGATGTGAGAATTAATTATTGGGTATATATGTTAGGTTAGTCAAAAGCCCCAGCATACATTAGTGTTCGGTTACTAGTTAAACATTGATATAGCATCATTTCAGTATTGCTGTATCAGGAAAATTGATCCTGACCTATATCTCATCCATCATCTTAATACTTATTATTTTAGTTTATTGTTTTCTTAATTTTAATTGTCTTTTATCTTACAACCTAATCATCACAATCAATCATTTTACCTACTTTCTTCACTTAAATAATCATTCCTTAACACTTATCTCCATGGGAATGATACTTGGACTCACACATCCCTTTATTAATTGTGACACGTGCACTTACGTATTTGTGTGCAAGAATTAATTGATTACAAATTTCTCAAAGTATACAAATCAGGTAATTTTTTTTTTGATTCCACATAATTTTTCGAGATCTACGCAATGACATCTCATTTGTCATATTTTATTTCTCACAAACACATCTTAAATTTGAATGAATGATATTATAAGAGCGGTTAAACCTAAAAGCTTCTGAGTTCTGGGTTTATGATTTAATATAAAAATATAAATAAACATTTGATCTGTCATTTAAATTAAAAATAATAATTTTTTAATTTTTATTATAAAAAGAATTGGTTTGTGGTTTAAATTAAAAATAAAAATTATTATTAATAAGGAAAACAAAATAAAGATTTGATTTGTGATTTAAACTCAAAAATCAATTTGAAAAAATTGTATTAATAAAGGAAATAATTAAATAAACATTATAAATCTCTAAGAAAGAAGAATTTTATTTTTGAAAAACATTCATAAGCTATAAGCTTCTGGGTTATTATTTGTGGTTTGAAATTAATGATGGCAATTTATACCCATATTATTCGTCAATCTAACGATTATAATTTATTGGGTCACACTTATTAATTAATTATTAATTTATTGGATCACAGTCTGACGATTATAAGATAAAGTCTCATTGTTGCAAATTTAAAGTATGTTTGTGAGAGATAAAATATGTCAAATGAGATGTCATTATGTAGATCTCAAAAAGTTATGTGGAATCAAAAAATATTATCTGATTCAGATACCCAAGTGAAGAGTTATGGCCTTCAAAAGTTTTACGATTAAATTGTTAATTTTTTTTTTGAAAAAGAATATGACACTTGTCAACACCTGATGAGTGACACCTAAATTAGGCGTGATTACATCTTGAGTGACGCCCAAATTGAACGTGATATTATACAATAAATATGTCATTATTTTCAAAACTATCATATATTCGTAATTTTTTATTTAAAAAATAATAAATTAATTTTTTTGCCACATCACATCGCCGGAATCCTTTAGTTAATTAGAAAGATATTGAGGAATCGACAAGAGTAATAGGAAAAAAAAAATCATAAATTAGCAAAATTGTATACTCTATACAGAAAAAATACTTCACCAAATATACCCAAAAAAGAAAAAAAAGAAAAACCTCTTCACCTAAAAGAAGCTTCACAATTAATAAATAAATAAAAAAAAATCATACACAACCATGGCCATCACCATCACAACCGCAACCATCATTGCTGGATATAGTATCACCATCTTGTGTAGGTTTGGTGCTGAGGCAACAACACATTAGACCCACCAACAACATGAAGCCCCATGCAGAAGCCAAAGCTTGTGCCCAACTCAAGTAATGGTTCATTTTTCTTCTATATATGATCCCTCCACCTCTCTTTCTTTGATGTTCAGCTTCTTTCATCGTCTCAGATCCTCAACCGTAAGCTTTCTAAGCCTCATAAGTGCCATCGTTTGATGCCACTTCAGGGTGGTATCTACCTTTTAGAGAAAGAGAATAATGGTATCATTTGGGATGGTGAACAGAGATTTTGAGTGTTGGAAAGAGGCCTAAATAACATGGGCCAGCCTGTGTATTTGATGGCCACCTAACACTTTTGAAGCCACATGTCAACTTGTGATATATATATATATATATATATATATATATATATATATATATATATATATATATATATATATAGGATTGGATTTGACATCAAATTTGACACTTCTGATTTGTAAGCATGTTACACCATTAATCTTTTTTGATCTAATGGCTCTCAGATTTGAAATTTGACATGTTACACCTCATATATATATATATATATATATATATATATATATATATATATATATATATATCCTTTATATATACGAGGTGTCAAATTTGAAATTTGACACATCGTCTGAGAGCCATTAGATAAAAAAAGATCAATGGTGTCACATGCTTACAAATCAGAACCATTGATTTTTTTTGATTTAATGGGTAGTATCAAATTTCAAATTTGACACTAGTGTCAAAGGATCTTACCTCATGTATATATATATATATATATATATATATATATATATATATAAGATCATCTTATATAGGGTATCAGAATATATTTTTTACATTTAGCCCTTATATATAATTTACAACAACGTTTTACAAATTCTTATGTCTTTTATGAATTGTTGATTTTACTTGCGTGTAACCGTTATAAATTATACAAGAATTTTAGAACCATAGGTGTAAGTTTTATACTTACCCTATTAATCAAAAATGTTTTTCAGTAATGCCTGAGATGATTAACCTTCCAAGCTTTACAAAAGGCGTTATTGTGGTTTTTAAAGTGATCAGTAATGATAACTACTAGGGAATATTATATACATCAATGTTTAACTTATCAAAATTGGTAACTTTTGTGATCTCTTTATTCATCTTTGGCTTCATTAGGCTGAGACTATCGATCCATTCTGTGTGCGCCACATGACTTACACACCGACAATGGTCCCGTTAAAACAACAAAAATTAAGGTAGGTATTTGAATAAAAGGAATGATATTGAAGATACACATTCAGAAAAAAGTTGCCAATTGATTTTATTCCATCGCGTACTGCTTCTTTTGTAGTTTATTGTAGAACATAGGTAAGGCTATACATGCTAATCAACGCATTTCTTAAGAAATAAAATGTAAAGGTGCTTCTGGTCATCCCATCAAATAAAATAAAGTTCAAACCGGATTCAATTTATAACAAATATTATCTGTTTTGCATTATCAACTGCTTGAAGATGTTTTCTAGCATGTCACGTCAGTGTGTGAGTATAGAGAAATCTTACATTTTCTTCTCTAAAAATACTACTCAGGAGTCAGGAGGTTGTGGATGAGATTTCTAAGGCTAGTGGATTTAAAAAGGTGAATAACCTTGGTCGGTATCTAGGAATTCTGATGAGGCATGGAAGAATAGGAAAGGATCACTATTCTGAAGTGATTAATAGAGTTCAAAGTAGACTTCAAGGCTGGAAATCCAAGTGCCTATCTCTCGCAGGCAGAATCACTTTAGCTAAAATTGTAATCTTTGTCATTCCTTGCTATCAGATGCAGAATAATATTCTGCCAATGCATGTCTGTCAGGATATTGAAAAGCTGCAACACAATTTTATTTGGGGAGATTCAGAGTCTAAAAGGAGAGCTCATTATGTAGCCTGGGATCAGTTGTGCTATCCAAAGGAGTGTGGAGGCCTTTGTATTATTAATTTGAGGATTCAGAATGAAGCTTTTATGCAGAAATTAGCTTGGCAGTTAGTCAAGGATCAAGATAGTCTATGGCCCAGGTTTTGCTTGGCAAATATGGTAGAAAGCAGAATCCCAAACGTAACTTGATTGCTAGAATGAGTGACTACTCTTTGGAAGAATATTTGTACTGCCAGAGAGAAGATTGCTCATCATCTGGAGTGGGACATTGGCAATGGTAAGGATACTTTTTTCTGGACAGATGTTTGGGGAGTTGGGCAAAATAATCTCTTTGAGATGGCTTCACCAAAACCTCCCAACTCTGATCTAGATATTAAAGTATATGATCTTATCGATTTGAGTACAGGGGTGTGGAATTGGAGCTATCTGACGAATTTTCTTGAGCCATCTATTTTAAGTAAGATAAAAAGCATTCCTCCTCCTAATTCCAGCAAACCTGATGACTGGCTGAATTGGAAAAATAGAAGTCCTGGTTCATCTCTTGTGAAGAATGCCTACTGTTAGATGATGAATTTTGGCAAAGGGAAGATAAAATTTGGACTTCTATTTGGAAGTGAAGAGGGCCTTATAGGATTGTTGTTTTTATATGGTTGGCTTGCCTAACCAAATTACCTGTAAGAAGCATAACTTGCCAATGGGGTGGAGGAGAGATTAATTGCCCCATCTGTCTCACTAGTAAAGAAACTATAATTCACGCCCTCAGAGACGACTGTAAAGCTGCAAGAAGTATATGGGAAGTTTGGTTTGATGGGATAGTTCCTATTAATTTCTTGACTATAGATGGGCTGGAGTGGTTTAGGCTGAATTTGGATAAACCTTTCTCAACCGATCTCTGGAACTCTTGGAAAGAAGTCTTTTTTGTAACTTGCTAGTTTTTATGGCAATGGAGAAATGCCTCTGCTCATGAGGATCAATTTTCTTGGCCTCTTGATCCTGTTCATAGAATTCTCAGCTACCTTGCTGATATGAAGAAGTGTACCACTTCTGATCCTCTCACACCTAGGCCTGTCTCTCCCTTTTGTTCTGCTGCCCCTGGACAGAATGAAATCCAGGATGCAACCAGAATCTATGTTGATGGAGTTGTTAGCCTACATTCCAGTATAGGAGTTTGTGGTGGTTTTATATGTTCATATAATGGTGATTGGCTGGGAGGGTTTTCTTTGAAGATAGGAGTTTGCTCTCCTTTAGAAGCTGAATTATGGGGAATCTTGCATGGCCTAAAGCTAGCAGGTGACAAAAAATATTCGAAAATTTGGCTTGGATGTGATAGTAAAGAAGCCCTTTTCTGTATAGATGATCAAGCTGATCTTGGTGGTTTTGCTTCCCTTGGCAACAGAATCAGAAATACTGCTAATAGTTTTGTTCAAATCCTTTTGGATTTTATTCCTAGGGAGCTGAATGAGTGTGCAAATAGCTTAGCAAAGTTAGGTTTTAAACAGAAGGGTGAAGAGATGTTGTTTTATTCCTCTCCCCTGATAGCATTTTACCTGCTTGGAATTCCTTCTGTTCAAACTTACAGGTTGAGCATGTTACTTCAAACATGCAACAGTTATTAATATAGTTTCTCTGGGCTAGGCCCTCCATTAATATATATATATATATATTATGTGTTTTACATTTTGAAAAGTGTTAATTATGTTAATAAATGGCTTAATTGGATGCTACCAGCCAAAGGTATATACTAGTTTGTCAGAAGAAGAAGAAGATTATTTATTTATTTTGAAAAAAAAAATCTTAGACTAAAATGATCACATAAGGTGTTTTGTAATAGGTTTAAGAATTTTTCTATATTTAGATTATTATTGGTGGATAATTTTGTTGGTCAAAACTAGTCGAATGGTGGCTTATATTAACAGTATACTGTTGTTTATCAAAAAAAAAATCATACTGTAAAATTAAATGATACAAGACTGAAGAGCTCTTGCTTCGAAAGAACCAATACCACTAATATTAATAAACTTTCTCAAGGGGCTATTTAGTAGCGGTAATTTTTTTTAGAACGAAAGGAAAGTGAAAGTGGGATTCATATATATTCATATTTGATAGGAGCTTCACAACATTTGTCTGACCATTTAATTTGCCCTAATTTCATGATATGTACAAATTGTGAGTTCCCTTCTCAAAATACCACCAAAGTGGAGGTATTTTTCGTTTACTGGATGTAGGGATTTGAACACAATTTTTCGAACAAATGTGCCCTTCCTCTTCAGAACGTTGTCTTCATTTCTTCATCAGAGAACATCATCGACATCCTTCTGACTTATTTCTTCATTTCTTCATCAATAAAATTGCTTTTTCTTTGACGGAAGGATGTCAAAAGGCGTCTGGGAGAAGACGACCCGACTGTAGACGGCAGATGGAGAAGAGCCGGGGCAAAGACCCTCAAAACCATAATCTATTGATATACAACGTAGATCCAGATGATTGATGGAAGAAACACCAAACATATCCCAAACTTCTCGCTCCCACCGGCCGGCTGGTGAAAATAGATTTTTTCCATCAATGTTGGCTCAGTCGAGACTCATCCATGCCTAATTTGCGCACACCCCTAAACTACAAGCTAGCTTAGAAGCCCCTACTTTCTTGATTGTTGTGATATTAGAAGAAGCCCCTTTCTACAAACCTTTCGGCTTATATGTAAATAGCCCACTGGAAGTAAAGTATAGTGTGGTTCTACCTTGCAAGGAGAACAAGCGATAGATTGAAGATCAACAGGGCTTAATCAAATAATCAAGGAGAGGATATATAGCCAAGTTGTCTATCACTGACTGAAATCCCGAGCTTTGAAAGAATTTATATCATGATTAACGTTTCAAATCCCATAGGAGCTACCTCATTTTTCACCTTGAATTGATGCGGAATTTCTGACTTTTCGTGTCTTTTTTCTTCTATAGATGCAACGACATACATGGTGATAATTGCAGTTGTTTAAAGAGGTTCACGACAAATAAAGGTTTTCCCTTAGGGTGAAGGTGGGGCTATTTTTGTAAATTAACCCACATTCTCACTAATATTTCACAATCAACCAAACAAAGACTTAATAAACTTAACCAAAAAAATTCAGTAATATTTTCGCATGCCAAATAGCTTTTTTGTAACATTCCCGGGTAATTCATTTTCCTATTACATTCCTAGTAATCATGATTCCCAGGCACCAAACAAATTATTCTCTACCAAATGCCCCCTTAAGGATTCAAGCTCTCAAGCCATTGGTAACAAATTTTCCCACCAACTCTCTGAACAATAATTTTTTTCCCACTCAACAACAATGTAGAAACCATATTTTTCAAGGAGAAGTCTTGATGTAATACAAAAGTTTGATTTGAAATAATTGGATAGGTTTTTGCAAGTTGAGCATATATGGCCTCTAGTTATGGCTACTATCGCTTAGCACATAGAGCACATAACTCCTTAATGTGACACCACGTTATTGGATTGATTTATTAATATCACATATGATATTAGTGCGCAGTTAAAATCACAGTAATTGAATTTAGAATTATGGATAAACTTTTTCTTTTATTATAACCAATAATATTTTTTTGTAACCTATTAATTCAAATACTTAATTTGTTAACCGTACTCTATTTGAAACTGTTTACATTAATTTACAAACCCTAACAGGTAATACCATGAACCCATGGTTGTAAAACACGTGTTTCTGTGTTTCTTAATTTCTGCAGAGAGGTAATCGATTAACTGAAACAGGGTAAGCAATTTTCAACTTCTATTTGAGCTAATAATCGATTACCTCAAGGGTGATAATTGATTACCACCACGAAGGTAATCGATTACCTTGGAACATAGGAGATGTAGAAGCTATTGTCAAGTGATTTTCGTGGCATGATAATCGATTACCACTATGGTAGTAATCGATTACCTACATAAGTAATATAAACCTATACATGCTCTCTAAACGTTATAATTTCTTATATTAATTTCTGTCAGTTTGACAACTATAATTCATTGGGTTACATCCATTAGTTAATTGTTAATTCTCAATAAATTACTATCGCCAGATTGGAGGAAATCAACAATTTAGATGAGATGTCAAAGAATTCTATCATATATATATATATATATATAAAATATTGTTACTACACATTTTCAATGCCTTCAAAATATATTATACATCAGCCTAAACTTTCCTACTACCCCATTCAAACATACAAACAAAACTCATTTTTTAAATTATTATAATTCTCACCATTAATTTACTATTTGAAATTGCAATAACTAAGGAGTAAAAAACCTTAATACTTTCACCAAAAAAAAAAAAAAAAAATCCTTCTTGTTGAGATATATAGTTCCTTAATAAAAGCACAACTTGTTACTATGCACTTCATCTCAAGCACATTCTTCTTTTTTCCTTCACTTTCTTTGCAAAGTCTTCCCAAAGTATATCTTTCCCCTAATCACATCCTTCTTCCTCAATTTTGTTTACCTGTTTATGAAAGTTTCACGCTTCTTTGTCCATTGGAATGTCTTAAAATTTCCACTATTTTCTAGAAGCACACTTTCATGATCACTCTCACACACCCTTTATTCATCCACTATCTCACTCTTTTCTTGTGTTTATCTAATTAATTCAATTTCGGATTTGAGAATTTTCATTTTTTCAAAAATTATGATTCTCAAAAATTAAATTCATTACCTATGAATAAACTAAATCGTAAAATTTAATTGAGATATCACTATATTAATAACTCTCGAATTCCATTTCGTCCTTTTGAAACACAAGCTTAATGATTCAACTCTCAGTGTATGTTGTTTTTTGTCTCTTAAAGAAGAATCACTTATACGTTTGGACATTGTTTATAGGGTAAAGTGTGTGTCATTTTAAAGAGAGGAAGAGATAGATAAAGGAGGGGAGAGAGTTAATAAAAAAAATAAAGGAAATAATAGTCTCATGTTGTAGGAGAGTACTATCTTATGTCATAGACACTTCAATAGTTGTGCTGCCATTTTTTTCTTTTTTCTTTTTAGTGGTGGGCCCCACCACTTTGTGTTCTAGCATAAGATATACTCTTTTCTACAACATGAGAGTAGAGAAACCCTTAAAATAAAGGAGTGGATCTCACTTCTTTGTGAGAGTAAAAAGATATAAATTGTGTCATTTAAAATGATAAACATTTTTCCCTTGTTTATAATTTAAAAAAGTATAAGCAGGGTAAACGGATTGGACTAACCAAGCTACTATAAAAGTCCCCTTGGGCATTGTTTATATCAAAAGAGAGAGGGAGAGGATAGATGAAGATATCACAGAGGAAAAGGGAGAAAATCAGGGAGAAGAGAGGATTTTGGAGGAGGAAATTGTGGATAATAGGATGAGAGTTTCTAAGTTCGACAATGGAGAATAAGCAGCAGCATGCAGGAAAATTTCTTCTATATTTTCGTAGTATGAAAGTTGAGTACATTTTTTATTAAATTTGGCAGAAAATAGTATAAATGACTTTTATCATTTACCTATTATTTTATGATTATTCTCACCTAAATCTCATTTTTTCTTTCTTTCTATTTTTAGTAAATAAGTAGGTACTCCAATCCGTTTTCGCTGCTTAGACTTTTTTTAAGTTATAAAGGATGGAAAAATATTTGTAATTTTAAATGACATAGAGTTATGTCATTTTAAGAGAGAGAGGTAGATAGATGAATTTTTTTATTTAAATTTTAAATTAAAAAAAATTACCCACTTTCTCTCTCCCATTATTTCCATTTTTTAGTATCTATCTCTCTCCACTTTTACATTTACCTATTATTTTATGTCATTTAAAATGACAAAAAACAAACCCTATAAACAATGCCCAAACGTATAAGTGATTCTTCTTTAAGAGACAAAAAAACAACATACACCGAGACTATAAAAGCCCAACTAAGTGGTTCTTCTTCCTTTTTTTTGGGTACACAAGTGGTTCTTCTTTTCATACGTGTCCATATGTTCATACATTTTTCATATTAGAGCAGCATTCCAATATTATATCCACTAGATTTTCAAAATATACTTTTTTGGAAGTAGTTAAATGTTTCAGGGTACTATTTCTTAAATAATGATAGTATAATTTTTTTTTGGTAATCTTATAATTCTTAACTAATAGTTTTTTATTCAAATTTTTAAAAATAACTATGTATAACTTCTTCATAAATTTTTAAAATTCACCTTTATGTTTTTTATTATAAATATTTTACTTTATTATTATTATTTTTTTTTATTTTCAGACATCGCCCACTTGACTTACCAACTATATCACCCCTTATAATTATATTTTACTTTATTTTAACTTTTCAATCCCACGATGAATTAGATATTCATATTCTTAATTATTTGCTAATCAAGGAATATATTATTCTATATATTTTTTTTTTCACGTCGTCTATTCCTTTATAATACTATTAGATTAAAATATCAATTAATTTTTATCATTTCTTGAGATTATGATCTAACGGCGTTGGAGGATGATAGACAATATAAGCGTAAATAGAATAACATTTGCGATAATCAAACATCTCACTACAAGTTAACAATATGATCTAATACACTCCCAAGTTACAACACTCCTCTATTAATGATTAGTCTCACTTAAAAAAGTTTAAAAAATCTATTAAAATTAGGGAAATGATATACTTACCTCTAAAATTTTTTATAACTTTTACAACTAACTTAATCCCCATTGATTTCTGCCAAGCTAATGGTTATTATTTATTGAAAATTATTAGGTTGTATTTATTAAGTAATTATTAATTACTAATAAATTATAACTATTAAGTTAACGAAAATTAATGATGATTAGGTTGATTACAAAGATGATAAATATTTTTGATTGTAAGTATATCCTGTCTCTTAAAATTATGATGTGAACCTGGGGAGAGTATGACTTCAAAAACTAACTGAATAAATAAACGAACTCAAAACTTTTTTTAAATCTCATATCAAACCCTTTTGTTTTCGATATAAGACTCTTAAGCCCCATGTCTTAAAGTAGGATCATAACAAATTGTATTATTAGGACTGATTTAACGATGAATTATTAAAAAATTTATGTAAGATCATAAGTTGAAATTCAATGCCACTAAAAAAAAAATCCATTAATTAAGTGTGGGTGTGACTTTTTCTTTCTTCCTTTTTAATTTTTATTTTTGGGGTGACAATGACAACTAAAACTTGTGTGTCTGTTGTCCAAAGTGTAGTACAATAATAACACACAGCTTTCACTTTCATTCGTTACTGATCACAACAATCGATCTCTTCGTTACTCACAAGAAATCGTGTTCAGTTTCTTCTTCAAATTTCAATCACCCTCACCCTAAAGCAAGCTACCCTAGGAAAAAAAAAACAATTTCAATCTCTCTCCGATTTTCCTTTTTCCCGCAACAAATTTTCTCGCTAGGGTTTTCCACCACCGAGGAGAGGAAAGAAAATCGCAGAAAATGGATTGGGGAAACGTGACGGCGGAGGATCTGATCGACGCACTCCGCGAAGTGGATTGGTCATCGCCGCCGCGTCCTCTATCGGAATTCTTCTCCAGATTCACCTTTCCTCGATCATCCTCCAAATGGAATAGCCGCCTCAAATGCAACCTCTACTAGTACCATTCCATTTTTTTTTCTATCAAATATTTTCATTAAATGCCTGTAATTAACATTTGGTTATTAGAATTTCTAATTTTATTTTATTTTTTTGGTTTAATAAGTAATGTTGATTTTGTTTTGTATGTGCAGCTATCGTACCAACTACTTCATTTTGATTGTTTCTGTTCTCAGTAAGTGAACATTATGAATATAATTTTTATTTTTCCTTATTGAAATATAATTTCTTGTCTCAACATTCTCATATTTTGAGTTGTATGATGTAGTTTTGGGTTTTCTTCGGAGGCCGCTTGCTATAGTCGCTGCCTTTCTTACTGCGCTTAGCATCGCTTTTTTAAACGACAGGTATGCAATTTTGGTATTTTTTATTTATTATTATCACTATTATAATATTGCGTCATTCGTTGGAGTTAACTTGATTTCATTTCACAAGCATCTTAGTCTAACGGTTTTGTACTGTTTAGGTGGACTAGTTTTTTTTTTTTTTTTTTGATAACAAGGTGGACTAGTTTTGTATCAGTTAGGGTTTGCTTTTTCTAGTAACCGGCAGTCTCATTCTCATATTTGTGCTTGTGCAACCAAAATTTGTCATGGGAGCAACCTTTTTGCAAAAATGTAAGAGTGAAGCCGTGTATAATCAACTCTCACCCCTACCCTTGCAAGTTTGGGAGTTTTGTGCAACGGAATTTGCCCTTTATCATAGTTAATAGAGTCTTTGCCATATGACTTGGAGGTCACGGGCTCAAACCATGTGATTAGCTTATGGGAAGAGTGTTTGTCATTTTAAATGACACAATTTTGTGTACAGTAGTTAATTGCACCGCGAGCCGCGTTGTATCGGAGTTGCGATGCCTCGTCGGAAGAAACCGAGTCGCGCCGCATCGGAATGCAATAGAGGCTATTGCAATCGCATTTACGACCAAATCGCGGCCATATTTCTGTCATAAGGCAAAATATCAATTTTGTCCCAAATTTAAACGTGTAACAGAAATTTTTTAAAGGGTTTTTAGTCTATCGGTGTCTCTCTATGTCATTTTTGTTATCTCTACCTTAAAAAATGTTTCTTTTTTTCATTATTTCTGTCATATATCTATCCCGCTATTTCAGCAACTGCAACCCGCTATAACACTATAGCATTTTTCAGGGTTGGTCGCCACTTGCCGCAAATCGCATTTGATAACTTTGATTTCGTGTCATTTTTAATGAAACTACGTCGTTTTGGTGTGTTTTGTCATTTTCTATTTTTTATAAAATTAGGAAGAAAAAAAAGTGGAGGAGAGAGAATGTAAAAACACACCAAAACGATGTAGTTTCGTTAAAAATGACATAACTTTGTGTCATTTAAAATGACAAACACTTTTGCCCTTAGCTTATATATGTAAGGTAAGGTGTAACACCCCGTTTATGACCGATTTGTTAACGTTATGTATGACATTGATACGGCCCAGGCCCAAGCAAATCAGTTGGTTAATGGGTTGTTAGAAGAGGAAGGATCTAGAAGGAATGTGCAACTGAAAATGGGAGGGAAAGTTAGCTGTATAAGAGGGAGGCATGGGAAGCATGAGGGGATCATCTTTTGGGAAGTATTGGGATCCTTTTGGATATTGGGAGAGACCCCTGAGCCTCTCGAATTGCTCAGGAATATCTTTGATTGCTCCCCAAACCTTCACGGACTGGCTCGATGAAATCCCCATCAAGCTATGCAACGACAACTGGAGAGCTGCATCCTCATCGACATGCAACGATTCTGACACGGGTCTCTCGACATCCTCCCCTGACTTTGAATCCTCAGCGTCCTCTTCGCTAGTGATGAGAAGATGAAGGTGTCGCGATAGACACTTGTGATCTGGCCCCCACTTCCCCTCACACTTGAAGCATAACACTTGGCGTCGTCGCTCTTGAGTCTCGGCATCGGAAAGACGACGGAACTTGTTCCGAGACGCCTCCATCGTGCTGCTGTCGACGACGCTCCCCTGCGACGGTCCTCCGTGCATCGTTCGTGTTGGAGAGGATTTAAGGATATTAGAGGCTGTTCTCTGATCCGTGTGCCCTAACCCATTATTAGTGGGGCTCCATTGTAAGTTGCTCCTTGGGCCAGTGTTAAATTTCTGAGGCCTATTACTTTTGGGACCAAAGTAGCCCACTCCTTCCTCAGCCCACGCAGCGTTCCTCATATCTATTCGCTGGGCCAGCTTTATAATAGAGGACAAACGCAACCCAGGGTTCATGGGGACCTCCTCCCTGATGCTAGCCTTTAACCCACTAAGCCAAGCCCCCTTCAATATGTCTTCATCTGCATACCTCATCGTTCCTACCACCGTTTCAAACTCAGTGCGAAAATCAGCGACAGAACCAGTTTGTTTCAATGCATATAATGGGTCGTATGGGTTATCGATCATCTCAGGTTGAAAACATCCTAGTATTTCTCGCCTGAACAAATCCCATGTGATGGCAGCATGGTTGAGCTCCCACCACTGGTACCAGGATAGGGCCTCACCCTCTAGAACGAGCATGACGGCTGCTACCTTTTCCTCATCCTCAATATCATTCACCCGAAAATACCTTTCTACTTTGCTCAACCAGGCATATGCGTTCTGCTCAGTGAACATGGGAATTTCAAGCTTTCTGCTCCTCATCTCTCCGTGGTTCACCCCTCTATGATTTTCATTTGATCCTGAGGAATCTCCTCCTCCTCTTCCCCCACGATTTCGTCCATCCCTAAACGCCTCCGATCTGAGCTCTTGGATTCCAGCCCCAAGCTCCCTCAATTGCATAATGATTTCGGCCTGATTAATATCACTTGCCTCCATGCGTTTAATCAACTCCTCTTGTCCCAACTCCGTTCGGCGCATCATTTCTTCCATGCCCTCCATTGTTCTTGTTCGCACCATAACCCAACTCTCAGATGGAGCTTTGATACCAATTGATAGGAATCAAACAGTAAAACAAGAATTTTCTGAATAATTCGTCTATTAAAATATCATACCAGTAAAATCAACAAGATTCAGCATGAGCATCATCTGGTTACATACTATAATGCTGCTATAGCTCAGAACTTATAGAAGAAATAAAGAAGAAATTTAACAGAATGTAAATGGTTTAGGAGCTTTCGAGATGTCCTGATATCTCCCAATTTGCATAAGCAATTCCAATGACCTCCACAGTGCTCTTTCACGCGTTCACATCCCTCCTATATCAGCTTCATGCACAGCACTAATAACAAACTTTTGTAACAAACAATCTGACTCAGCATGCTCCTTGGAATGTGATTCAGCATCCTCCTCACTAATCGTCTTGGGCCACTTACCCCTATTTCGGTCCCTGATGTAAACCTTACCATATTGGGCCTTGTGGAGATGAGCCCTATCAATGTCAACGCCTCTCACAAGTAGAGTTACGAGATCAAGAATTTTCGGTTTGTGTTTCGAGATTTGTGACGAGCATGGGCACCCCAACCATAAATGTCAGGTTCGTCAACTACATCTGCTACTGGTTGACGCTGACGACGAGGAAGAGGGTGAGGGGAACGAAGACGGAGCAGCGGTGGCAACTATTCCAGACGTTGGCAAATCAGACAAGGACCAAGACCCTTTGCTTGAGGAGGTTGTCAAAACCTAGGTCAGTTTCGCCAAATTTTCGGAGTTTATCCCCTCCGGTGATGCACCCAGTAGCTTGGTTTCAAACCGCCTCGGATTATGGCTGATCGTCAAAATGGAGAATGATGGAGCATGGAGATCTTGGGGCTGTCTTGAAGCATGGCATGAGTCAGGGAACTTTGAGGTAGTCCGGTATCACATCAAGGTATGTCGTTGGCCCTTGATGTTAAAAAAGGAAAACAAGTTTGGAAAGCGTTTTTGTTTATTGCAAAGGAATTCAAGAAGACTGTTGGGACTCAATGGCCTAAAACTAGGTGGAGTTTGTGGGATTTTGTAGGAATTATGCTTTTGACACCTTGGAAAAAAATCATAATAGGGGTTGCATAGTTCATGAAGACAAACTGGGTATTTATTATGCTGAAAATTCTGATCTTTTGAGAATGGAAGGCACACAAGAATTTTCACGGCCTCGTTATGTGAACCTGTGGAAAGGTATATTCGAAACAAGGCATTCTTCTACTGTTATTAATGTTGTTCATGCACTTGGTGAGGCTGTTTTGCCTGTTACTGGAAATCCGCTAAACGGAGCTCATGTTGCTAGTCCCAAACGGGTAGATAAAGGTTCAAATGCGGAAGGGGAATGGGACCTTGGTGTGCTCTCTGGTGTTTTAGAAAGCCATTGTCATATACCTTTCACGCAGTGGGATCTGGGTGGTGGCGGTTGTTCCCTCGCTTACCTTAATGGATCCTTACAGTTCAAGCAATGGGACCCGGGTGGTGGAGGTTGTTCCCTCGCTTACCTTAATCGATCCATACAGTTCAAGCAATGGGATCCCGGAGGCAACATCTTCGTTATTTGTAATCACCTTGAGGACAAGGTGAATGTTTTGGGGGGAAGTATTGATATGGCCCAGGTCCAAGCAAATCAGTTGGTTAATGGGTTGTTAGAAGGGGAAGGATCTAGAAGGAACGTGCAACTGAAAATGGGAGGGAAAGTTAGCTGTATAAGAGGGAGGCATGGGAAGCATGAGGGGATCATCTTTTGGGAAGTATTGGGGTCCTTTTGGATATTGGGAGAGACCCCCCGAACCTCTCGAATTGCTCAGGAATATCTTTGTTATTGTTTAGTTTCAATTGTTGTTATTGTTCTTCCATTATTTGTCACTGTAATTAGGATTATATTGTCTCCATTATTGTAATAGCTGAACACTGCTCAGTTGCTCTTAATATACTGTCCACATTAGTATTTCATAAATTGTGCTACGATTCTGTTCCTGTAAATGAAATTGTTGGTTCCTATCAGACATTAAGAGCAGTTACAATTGTAACAATTGAATTAAAATACAAATACACTTTTTCTTTTCTGTTAATAATTTCTTTTCTCATTAATACTCTTTCCGTAATTAAAACAATTCAAAAACTGTAATAATAACTTAAACAATGTGCGGAATATTTAAACTTTACTCAAATATGCTATACATTGTTTCTACATAAATGACAAATGGTCCTCATAAATCAATAAGGCTAAAAAGTTGAATCTCATTTTATTCATGTTCAACTATGAAGCACTGACACTTCAAAAATCCTGACGTGTCGTGTCCGACACTTTCCAACACTCTCCGACACTCCAACACGCGTTATAGAAATTCAAAAAAAAGTTCAAAGGTTGCGTTGCGTTGAGTTTTTAATTCTATCTATTAGATTCATTGGATCATGATTACCATTTTATTGAGTTTAATATAAATATTCGGGATATCTTATGTTTTTTTGTAAAATTGATGCATACTATAAGTTTAGTTTTATTTTTTTTTGTTAAATATTGAATATTAAATATAATATTACGTAAATTAAAAATATTATTTAATATCAAAACGTGTCCTAACGTGTCGAAATCTAACATTTTTAGAATTAATGCTCCGGAGTGTCGTGTCGTATCGTGTCGCGTGTCCCGTGTCAGTATCGGTGCTACATAGATGTTCAACACTGAATAGTCTTCACGTTTTATAAAACTGGGAAATAATCCACATAACCATTAATTCCTGTCTTATGTTAAATTAGACATCTTAGGCTTTTCAACGACATATTATAAGCCTCGTTTGGATCTATATAACTCAAGCTACGTCTGTCGCAAGCCAACTGCTTTAACCGAACATCTAGAAAACATGGCAACAACTTCAAAATTAATCTGGGATTAGTCTAAGTTAACCAATGGCCCCTAAAAATTTATAGGGTTATAGCTTTATGTGTTAGTTTCATATAGGTCCAAACCTCACTCAATTTGGAGCTCTATAGCTCAAGCTATGGTCGTTTTACTACACTATGTTCGCTGTCTCGCCCAGATATCCGGATATTCATCTGGGGAATATCCGGATATGGGATATCTGGATATTGGTCATGAAATATTAAGATATTTCATGAAAGTGGCAAAAAATACATTGTCCAACTTCGGTTTGGGGTCTAAAGGCCACCCATTTGTCATATAAACTTTCTAACTTGAACCTAATTGACATTTTATCATAGTACATGCGTATACTCAGCTATTGCCAAGCTTAAACATATTATTCATTCATTGATTCCTTGGTTAAGGCTTCAAGCTACATTTAACATCATAATAGAGTTTCATACATGATTCTCAATAAAGAATGAAATAAGTTCCATATACATAATTGTTCATTGAAACTACATAGTCCATATGCCTAACAAAGTCTCTTGCATAAATACATCATGAAGCTTCAAAATACATAACCCTACATCCTTCTATGTCAAATGTGCATAAAGGGCTATACAAAATGCGCATGGCCAACATATAGGCCTCAAAATATACGTCTCATGGAAACTCTGATAAAATCTGATTACATACATATATCAAAATAGTAATCAGAAACTATATGCTACAGTCATGCTATATCTGGCCTCTTGCTATGTGATGCTCCTACTCCATCAGTAGAGGTACCTGAAATGATATCCCCAAAATGCGAGGTGAGAAAAAATTTCAGTAAACTAAGGGTCCTTAGAGGACCACTTTACCCTGTATCTCACTTTTATTGCATCAAAAGTATTAAAACAAGCATGCATACATAATAATATTCTTTGAGGGAACTTCCAAGAGATGTCCGCTCTGCTCTATGGCTCTTAGGTGTCTATACCTCAAGGAGTCCTGAAGGCTTTCCAAGGGAAGTTCCTTTTATTCTTTCTATTCTTTCTCTGGTATGGCCAACCATTGCATTTATGAAGAAGATGCATAATACCTTATCAAGGGTTGTCCCAAAGGATAAATACCCAAGGAAGTGCTCTAACTACTTTCAATTCTTTCTCATCGTGCATCATACAAGTTTAACACTCAGTGCACACTATAAACCATTCCTCCCTAAGAGAACATGGTGGAACACACAAGGGACTAACGCCCAAGGTCCGAAAGTTTATCTCTATTGTACACTTCCACTCGCTTTCTCTTATGCTTTAAAAGCCATAATCACAATGAAACCACCACAAGCAACCTGTGGCAAAATGTGACAATGTGATTAATCATACATACAATACTCAAATCACTAAGTTATTGGCTCGAACATATCTTAGTAGGAAGAGGCATTGGAATTTTTGAAACTAGAAGTACAGACTGTGAAAGAGGAGATGCACATGTGTAGGAAAAGCAAAAGGAGAAGGCTGTGATTGATGTAAAAGAGAGTGATGAGATGGAAGCTATGGAAGAAAACAAAGGAACAGAGATCGCGAGAAAATTTTTGATGTAAGGGACGAAGCACATGGTTGCAGAGAAGGAATTAGAAAGCCAGAAAAATGGTCCATGAATTGGCGTCACCACAGTCACTAGTTATGGTGATCAACCCACCACCTTTACTGGAACCACCGAACTCGAAGCTCCATGTGAGGGAGGCGAAGTCGTCGCGTTGTAGCCATGGAATAGGAAGGTGGATCAAGTGGGTAGAACCCTAGAGGCATTGTGGGATCTAATTGGGTCTGAGATAGGGTTGGGTCAGCCTCAAGACCTGGTCCAACTTATTATTAACCCCATGATTGTTAAACTCGCGATTTTCCTAGTAGGATCGCAAGATCCTAAGATTTTTCCACTGGTTTCGAGCTGAATCGCATGTGAGATCGGATCTAACACGATCTCTAGGATCGCCGCGTAACTCGTGGGATCATGGAATCAATCATAACATCAAGTTTTGTACAGGAAGAAAAACCCAAAAAAACCTAAATCCTTTTATGCAAACAACCTTCTCTGCTGCTTGCGTGCGATCTTTCTGCCTAAAATGTTTTGCAAAATTACCCAAAAAATAGAAGAGAGAGAAAGAGAAGAACAACTCCACAAAAGGGCAAACCACAGAAGAAAGAGAGAGAATCATCTTTTCAATGAGCCCATAAGGATAGAGACATAAGATATAAACAGAGAGAGGAAACCAACGTTTCAGATGTCCATTGTCCACAAGTTTGGAATCTTATCCTTGCTATTCTTTATTATTATTTAAATTTACATTTTTCTTTTAAAAAAAAAAATCACTCCCCGTTAAACCTGACTAGCGAGTGTGGGGTGGAGGAAATCTTTGTACGCAGCCTTACCCTTGCATAATTGCAAAGAGGCTGTTTCCTGGATGCCAACCCATGACCTTTCAGTCACGAAAGAACAGTTTTACCACTGCTCCGGTTCGCCCCCTTTTTTAGTTAAATATTTTTTTTTGTTATTATATATATATATATATTATTTATAATTGTATATCTTAAGTAGTACGATCTTACGATCTGTGTCGATCCAACGATTTACGATCCCTACCACCCCTTTCAATCCTACGTAGGGTCTCAATCTTAACAACATTGATTAACCCTAAACCATCCCTAGACCAATTTGGAAATAATAATGCCTCATATTCTACCTTCCTGAAGTATTGGGCTTGTGAGTCCAATGGTGCATTTGGACTAGGAGGATTGAAAGACCCTAAGCAATATCAACATAATGGGTGTAGGTCTTAAAAATGGTCGATCTTTGCACCTGCAATCTCAATCGCGCCAACCTTTGCGTGACCAAACTCTGACGTACTAGCCACTGTTAAAGATGGGGAGGATCTGCTTGCTAATGTTTCAATTTGAGGCTTTGCAAATCGACCCGTCTACTTCACCAAGTAGCAACTAGTCTGCCACGATGCAAAGAAATGGTGTGCGTCTAGTATAGACAAGTTAAACCAGCCTCTTCGAAAGGAAATTTTTTTTTTCAACGATATGTGGTTTGCTATCTGTGTTGTCTAGAAAAGAGACATGCGAAGATTGATATCTACTTCAAGATAATTGGAACTGTTGGCCAAGAGGCAAGTCTGGTCGTAGAGAATTCTCTATTTCAGACAGCATTGGAGCCACGTGAATTTTTAAGTGACATTATTCTTATCACCGATGAAGAAACTATCAATCAAAGATCTTGTGAAAATGTTTTTGGTTTTTGTGAATTTATGGGTTTTAAATCTTTTTGAAATAGATGGTGTTGTTGACTTCTTTCAAGACATAACTTCAAAATAAACCACGAACAATATAGGGTGCACAATGATGTGCCACACAAATATGGAATGGAAGCATTCATGGTTGTCACTGCATATGATTCTCGTCATTTTGAATCTGCCTTGAAATATGATGCTTTTGTTCGCTGGGTTGTGATATGGGATGATAAAAGAATCCAAGAGTCTAGAAAAGTTGTTTCTGACGAAGGTATTATTGTTAGTTCATCAAATACCGTGGTTGGGATTGACATTAATGGCTTATCTAGCACAGAAGCTACTTTAATAATATCTAAAGAAGTTGAATCATGTTTTCATCCAAAAAGAAGTATTAATAATTTTTCATGATTGCTCTTCTCAAAATGTTTGGTACCATGGTTTTTGCTTGCTTGAACCATTTATGCATTTTTTCCCAAAAATCATGTTGCTACCTGACATTCTTCATTTGGTTCCCCATTTGTACAGTTTAAGTGTAGTCTGCCCCAGTTCTGCTACAATAGTGAAAGTGGCTGCCCTTTGATATTTCTTGATTCATAATTTTTTTGGCAGCTTTGCAGGTACGTTTAGTGAAAAGGTGACACGAACAGTTAGGAAATTCTCACCACATTTAGCAGCGAAGATGAGACCTCCTCTTACGTGAGTATGTTTGGTTGTTATAGTTTTTGTAAGGCTTCAGATCTTACTGTATCTTTAATAATTATTCAAATTCCAGGCCTGTTATTCGTGGGCGTCCATCAGCCAAGAGAGCAATTTATATATGTGGTCAGCCTCGTTGGGTGTTTGTCTTGATATCTTCTTCAGGTAATTGAAGTCTTTGAAATAGGGATCATTTTTCTTTAATTAATAATATGCAGGGGAATTCTGTCCATCCTTGCTCTTTCACTTTTCTTATGTGAGCATCTCAAACATTTCTACCCTCTCTTTTGCAGCATGTTTCTTCCTTTGGTTTGTTTCTGCTGGTCTCCTAACTGTTTTATGGGCATTTGCTATTGGTCTTCTTGGTACATCTCATACTGGGACATTGTACTATTTAATGTATTAGCAATCATGTTCATGCTTTTAAGTCAATTACTGTCTTGCTCCTTTCAGCTACCATCCTGCATGCGAGCTTTAGAACACCTAACTTGAAAGCACGGCTAAACACATTCCGTGAAGAATTTCGTGCAGTGTGGCGCAATTATAGTGAGCTGTAGCTTACAGGGAATTTTCTGGATGTAAGTGATTTTGCCTTTACACTTGCATGGAATTCTGGTTTATTTGCCAAAGTACAACTCCATGAAATGGTTGAGAAATATGTAGCTTATGGGTAATAGGATGAAAATGTAGCCTCTAAAAAGTTGGCACCACTGTGTAGCTAGCTCCTATTGATGACATGATGGAAACTCATCTAATGTGATTTGATCATGTCACAATAAGACGAATTCCGGTGAGAAATGCTGACCAAATGGAAGATAGTGCAAAATTTTATATTGATTTAAGAAAGATCTAAGAAACATTTCGAAAAACCGTTAAAAAAGACCTTCCTCTAAAATGGTTTTACTGGAGTTTGGTGTTTGGTAGAGCTCAATAGCATTAGTAAGTCCTATTGAAAACTTAGTTCTCACTAACATGAAATGAGACATTTTGGAAAACCATCGTTTACATTTTATTTAGATTGGTCATGCTTCTCCCTTCACTATTGGGTATATAAATGAGTTTTATTAGTATGCTAATAGTTTACTCGGGCTGGAATGAATTTAGTGGCAAACTACCATGTGATCTATGTGTGATATGTATAGTTAAATAGAGTTCAGAGTGTAATGCCCTCATTTTATTGATTCTTTATTTCCGTTTACCTTTTGCAAAACGCAAAGTCACTAGTGGATTATTGATTTTCCAACAACTTGGTGAATGAAAGTGCAGTTAGATTTATAATTCACTTTAGGCTTATTCATGTCATGATATCAATAGCATTGGAAAGTTATGGGAATTGTGATGAATCTAAAATTGAATGCCTGATGTAGGTGAAAACTAAAAAAATCAACTAGTACGCTGCAGGCTTGGTTTTAGATTGGGATAACTTGGAAGAGAAATTTCATTTAACTACTTATGATTTGTGTGCATGAGGGTCCCTCTGTACTTCTCAGTTTCGGTTGTTATGTGCTCCATTGGTTGTAGGATGATTTTTTAGTGCAATTCTGTGACATTATGTCACACTATCGCTTATATATGTGATTCTTGAAAGTAGCAACATTCTTCCTTGTGATTTGCAACTTGATCTGGCCTTGTAATGTTGATGGTGACAAAAAAACTGATACGCTTTGCTGTTATAAATGATGATTTAGGTGTTGCTGCATTTCAGTCAAAGTAATTTCCTTTAGCTGGACTGGAACTCTCTACTGAAAGCTGCCAGTGCCAATCATCGAAGATTACCTACCGATTGTAAATTGTCAGGAATCTTTTTTCTTTCTTTTTGTAAAGTATACTTTGTCATTGTTGACTATGTTTAGAAGGAAGCATTGCAAGATTGATAATTGTTGTAAGCTTGAAATGTCACCATAGTACCATCCATAGTGTCACAATCCTTAACATTGGAGAATTTTGCAACAAAAGATACCTATGTTTCTTAGTAGCAGGTGTCATTCATTTAGATGGTACAATGTCCACATAGTACGATCCATAGTGTGGAAAAGATTACAAAAATGATGCCCTTTTTTCTCTAGCCATGATCTTCTGTTTTTAGTACATTGTGGGTCTGATCTCGGTTCTTAAATCGCAAATATTCTGTTCTAGAAGCTAGTGATCATATGGCGCATGCTGCATCTTTATACCTTTTTTCTGTGTGCATTTACCAGCTTCTTCTGAGCAATCGTTCTTTTGCAAAAACATGAGTAAAGTTGGGTATAACCCGTCTTTATGCCTTTTGCAAAAAAAAATAATTAATTGTAATTTAAATAAAAAATTATGAATTTATTGCTGTTTTCAAATTATTTACGCGTGTATTGCATGATGTCACGTCCTGATTGGGCATCACAGGTCACGCAAAGGCGTCAATGCCATGTGGGCACACTTTATTGGGTGTCACAGGCCACGTCCAATTTGGGCGTCACTGTGGTCACGCCTAAATGGGGCGTGACTGACGAGGTATTGATGCCTTCATGGGGCGTGACCTGTGACGTACAATCAAAGGCGTGACACACTACAATGCACACGTAAATATTTTGAAAACAACAATAAATTTGTATTTTCTTATTTAAATTGCAATTAATTAGACTTTTTGCCCCAAAAAATGCCCTAATGGATTAAAGCCGAATATAGGGCTTTGCGGGCTGGCCGTGGGATTTAAGTCATTTTGACACCTTTTAAGAAAGTGTGTCCATTAGACATCGATAGGAGGAAGCATCCTTGTAAGGTTCACCTTTAACACGTTAAAGTTTGATGGAAGGGTCCATTGGTATTATAATAACTCAAATTATAATTTTGCTAAAAGTGATACATAAGAGAAAGAAAAACAAGTTAAAAAAGACAAAACTTTATGAAGATTTTTTATTTTATTTTTGGATACAATGGTGGCACTGATGTTTGAACCTATGATCTCATACAAACTATCCAAATCTCTCACCACTAGACCAATCATGGTGATTTACTTTATTAAGACATTTAATTAAGTCTTAAGACCCAATTTCCTTACCTTGGAAATCCCACCATCTAGTTGGTTTTGTGGCATTTGAGGTAAGAAAGCTTGAGTTTCCCTTGAATTTCTTAGAAGTTTATGACTTAGGGTCTGTGGGTGAAAGATGGGTTTATGTTTTAGAGTATGAGTGTTGAAATTTATATTATGTTTATATGGAAAAGGTGTGAAGGAGTTGATATTGGTGGAGAAAAGGTGAATGAGTCATTCTTGAACCCACTTTTGGCTTAGAGTTCTATTCTTGAAGTCATCAAGAATAAGGGCCCATTTTGATGGACTTTCTTTTGTTCAAAAGCTGCTTTTTTTCAACAACAAACAAGAACTTTTCATTGCAAAGTGTGTTTGGATGTCTGTTTTTAAAGAAATCATAAGTCACCTAAAATGCCAAAAGCCTGCTTTTTTGGAAGCTAAAAATTTTAACTTCTAAAAAAGCAGAAATCACAAATTTTTTCTTTTTAAAATCAAGTAGCTTTAGCTTTCATAAAAAATACTTCTAAAATAAGCAAGGCATTAAAAACATTTTTTTCAAAAGCCCATCCAAACAAGTACTAAGGGTAAGTGGCTAAAATCCTACTCTCGCATGGTTTGTCAATTGGTAGTATTATGAATGAAATTTAATGGTTGTTATTGCCTTAAAACATGATGTTAGTGTTGAAAGTGTGTGATATTGACTTGCTTGAATAAAGGAAAGTGTAGGAAAACATTACTTCAAAAGGTAAATTCTAGGGCCTTGGGATTAGTCATACTTAGTGTTCCACCATACTCCTTGGAGTATTGGTTAATTAATTGGATGATTTTTGATTTGTTAGAATTATGGTTTAAATGCATTCACATAGAAATTGTTGTTAATTGGTGTACAAATCAATGAACAAACATTAGAGGCTAGATTGTATAATTAGTGTACGGATTAACATGCAATTGGATTTTTATTATGATATGTTTGATTGTTTTAGCCGTTATATTTATGATTTGATTGAATAAGTTCATTGGCCAAAAGAATATAGGTGTGGACTTCTCTTTAAGGATTTTTCCTAAGAGGTACAGCTCTTGGAAACTCCACACGGGCACTCACTTTGAAGTACGACTCATTGGAGTTGTCTTAGTGTACTGGTACAGGTTAAATCAATTTTGGATTGCCTCTTTATATGTTGCTTGTTACGCCACATATATTCTAACCTTTCATGAAGGAAAATGAACTTAATGGTGGATGAATCTCCAAAGACCTTTAGTTTATAGAGATTTTGATCTCACTCCGTTTGGGGCTATGTGGTTTCAAGTCCTCAAGGAAGAGTTTACACATCAAAGGGAAATGAGCACATTTAGTTCTCTTGGAGTATTTCGAGTGGCGTGATGTTTTATGAGAGTTATTTGCACTTGTAGAACCATTTTTGAGTGAATTTGTATTTTGGTTAAAGGCTTGTAACTTATGTATTTAGATTAAGTTCATGAGCTATAGTTTGTAATTCAAGTGTTTGAATTTTATGTAACACCCGTTATAGAAATTCAAAAAAAGATTTAAAGGTTGTGTTGCGTTGATGCAACTGTTCATTGGATTACGATTACCATTTTATTGAGTTTAATATAAATATTTGGGATATCTTTTTTTTTGCAAAATTTATGAATATTACAAGTTTATATTCATTTTTTGTTAAATTATTGAATATTAAATATAATATACACTACATAAATTAAAAATATTATTTAATATCAAAACGTGTCCTAACGTGTCGAAATCTAACATTTTTTAGAATTAATGTGTCGGAGTGTCGTGTCGTATCGTGTCACGTGTCCCGTGTCAGTATCGGTGCTACATAGGCTATAGTTTGTAATTCAAGTGTTTGAATTTTATGTATAAGATATGAATGATGCATTTCATTAGGGGCTTTATTAATCTTATGCAATAGGAGAGAACTTGCTCATGCAATAGAAATAATTATGTTTGGGACCCATTCACTATAGAAAAAGAAAGTAACACAGAAATCGATGTATGTGTAGGAGAGAAAAATTCTCTCCTACAACATAAGAGTATATTTTCCCTTTCGTTAGAACATGAATATGAGGACTTATGTAATTATGCATGATGACTTGATACCAGAATTGATGAAACCATGGGTTGAAATGATATGTTATGATAATGGATAGTTATATAAATGTATATAACATGACGAATGGTTAATTAGATGGCAACTTGAGCCTTTCTAATGACTCATTATGTAGAAAAACAAGGGTTTTATGGTTGCTGTCAAAGAATTATTCGATTACTTTTGACTTGTAATCAAATACTTCACTAGAAGAAACTCTAATTGAGTTATTATCTTGAAAGTATTTGAATGTTTCCATAAAGTATTTAAATACTGACAAGTAATCTATCAGTGACAACAAGTATTATCTTACTTGTTGGTGACAGTGAAGTAATAGATTATTTTTGAGCAGTAATCGATTACTCATGTTATGTAAAGCCTAAACCCACTTATAATGAGTTATTGTACCTTAATTAAGGGTATGAAACCCTTAGGGAGTTAGATAAACCTCTCTCATCATGATCTCGAGTTCTAACATGACTACCCATTATATAAGGGTTGATAACATTTTAAATCAAAAAAATGTAAATTGGCTACATGATCCTATAAACCATATGGGGTATGAATGAGTTACGTTAAGTATGATATCATACTAAGGAAAAGAATAAAGTTAACTTACACTTTTGAATATGGACAAATGGCTAAGTCACATGTGTGGGTGACAAAGTAAAGAGTTTCTTAATGATTATTAATGAATTATGCTTCACTTCGATATAATAAAAACTATACGGACTGCTTGCATATGGGATGTTATATGTGTGGCAACATGTTTTGTTGCTAAGAGTCGACCGTCATGTAGCAATTCAAGAGTATATTTTCGTTGTTTGACAACAGTACCTTGACGCAGATGAGAATTTTTAAACCCATAAAATTGCAAGTGGCCCAAGATCTTTAATCTTGAATTATTGTCTAAGAACTACTTAACATAAGGGGTTTCTCTAGAATCATTACTCACAAGCAATATATCATCCATGTACACAAGAGTGCTTTGAAAGAAGAAACAATGGTTCGAATGAACAGAGAGTGATCTGTATAGGACTGTTAGTAGCAAATGAAGATTAAGTAAGAAGATATTATTGCCTATTTTAATTTGTATTAGGGAATTCTGGAGCTTACAAACTTTGTTGGGAGAAGAGAAAGTGAAACCCAAAAGTAAACCCATTAGACATCCTCATGTAAGTCCCCATGAAAAAACACATTATTCACATCTAGCTACTCAAGTAGCCAGTCACGAGTTCCAGCCAAGGAAAAAAGGATACACACAACGGTAAGTTTAGCAACCAGTGAGAAAGTGTCGAAGAAGTCAATTCCTTCCAATTGATTATAACCCTTTGTTACAAGACCTGTTTTGTAACGCTCGATGGATCCATCTGCATGATACTTAAAACAGAAAACCCATTTACCGCCGATGAGTTTAACACTACTCGGAAGATCAACTTGAGACCATGTATTGTTTAAAGCAAATGCATGTGCATGAAGCTCAATTTTCATGGTATCATGCCAACAAGAAAGATTTGAAGTTTCATCATAAGTTTTGGCTCCACGTATGTGCTCAGGTTCAGAAAAACTCATTTATAGGCACAAGAACAAAAATCGAATGAATAAATATAAGATAAATGGCGAGAAAGACTTGAGGAATGCTGGTCAGTTGAAGATTCAAAAAGATGATAGTCATTTAAGTAATGTGTGTTGGAAATCGACAATCAAATCGAGAAAACAGAAAAGAGAAAGGGGAGAGAAATTACACAGAGATTTACCTTGGTGTGGTTGCAGCCACTTGAGCAGGTGGTTGATGTTTGGTTTCAGCCATTTACTTGACTAAAACCTTAACAGTGTTATGCAATGCTGCCATCTTAGCTGCCATGGAAGTGATTTCACTTACTTCATAAAGTCCAGCTGCCTTCTTTGGAGCTTCATCTCTTTGTTCAGGCCATTGGCAACTGTTTTGGCTTATTCTCTCAAGTGTTTCAAAAGCCTCTGGATACCTTTTCAACAGAAACATTCCATTGGCAGTAGCATCCAAATGAGTTTTGCCTTGGTGACTCAAACCTCTATAGAAAATCTGAATGGTGGCCTACTTAGGAAGACCATGGGTAGAACACCTTTTCACCATCCCCTTGAACCTAGTCCAGCTCTCATGGATTGACTCATCAACATATTGTCTAAACCCTGTGATATCATCCCTCAAATCACACACCTTTGTGGGTGGAATAAATCGCATAAGGAAGGCTTCTCCAAGCTCCTTCCATGTAGTGATGGACTGTGCAGGCAAATCTTCTACCCATTCTTCTGCTGCCCCAGCTAGAGAGAAGGGAAACAGCCTCATCCTCATGGCATCTGTGGACACTCCATGAACAGAAAATGTATCAGAGATTTTCATGAATTTTGTGATATGCTTGTGGGGGTCTTCCTTAGGTAATCCATGGTATTGGCTCATGGATTGCAGCAGCTGTATCATCCCTGGTTTGAGATCAAAATTCCCCTCCACTCCTGGTTGGACTATACCAGGAATTACTCTATCAAGTGATGGAATAACATATTCAGCAATGGGAAGCTCTTCATCCACCACAACTAGAGCATGGTTGGCATCCCCATTGATGTTTTCTCCATTAACAGATCCATGGTTCGATTCTGCCATCTTCAAGAATTCAGCAGCAAACGTGTGATACTGCTGGTTACTGAAATCACAATTGAATTCTGCAAGAATCTCTCAAGTACTTGAAATTGGAGTCAGTAGATAACAAGAAAAATATGTAAGAAAGGAAAAAGAAGGGAAAGAAAAAAAATATATCAATAAGTCTAAAACAGAATCACAAGAAGAAAATAAAATCAAACATCGTTCCCCGGCAACGGCGCCGTTTTGTTGAGTAATAATTTTTCCGAAGAAAAGAGTTATCGTTCTCAAGGAACGGTATGAAATATTTTCTGAATTAATAATTCTTGAATTGAAATTTAATTGGTTTTTTTTGTAACAAGAAATTTTTTTGTAGTCTTTATCAATTATCAAAATATGATCTAAAAAGTAAAGAATTGATTTATCAATGTTAAAAGGCTTCTGGGTATATTTAAAATCATGGATGACACAAAAATATTTGCATTTATGCAAATTTCGCACAATGCTGCAGCAAGTTTATCTCAATTTATGAAGTACTACGGCAGGTTTAATTGAAACTTCCCAGAATCAACATTAAGGTTCAAGAAGATCTTTTCCCAAAGGTTCTTGAATCTTTATAGAAAATTTATCAGAAATCACCCTTGATTATCCCTAAACAAGAGGTTCATTTAATACTTAACAAAAATGCATTTCCCAATTTATTTTTGTTGAAAAACTCAAGTTTCATTCCCATGAATTTCTTGAGTTGAAAAGTGAAAGAATCAAACGAATGAGATAGAACAAACAGTAACAAAGAACATAAAAAATTATTCATCCAATCATTTTAACATACCCAGAAAAGAAAAGAACTTAGAAACTCATATTCATGTAACGGAAATAAAAAATGAAAGAAAACATAAACATGCTTTTAAAAAATAAAATCAAAAGACTTGTTCAGCAGAATACCGATCCTAAACTAGAGCAAGATCTTGAATATCCACTGCATGCACCTCCATCGACCCTTTCTTCCAGCTTTGTGAGAGCTTGAGATGTTGAATCTTGAAGAGTGATGCAAGAAAATGAAGAACACATGAGTTTTCTAAACTATGAAAATAACGAAGGTTGAAATCTTTTTCTCTCCGGATCTAAAAATCTGATATCTGTTATATTCTATTCTATTCTTTTACAAACCACACGAAAGTTAATCTAAAAGCTAAGAAATTCCTTTCATCAGCAGTCATCCATCTCCTTTCATCCAATGGTTATGAGTTGCTCCTTTATTTGTCCCGCGTGCCTTCTGTGTTTTTCATGTGAGCTTAAAGTAAAAAAATACAATAAAACATGTAAGAAACAAGCCAAATACTCATCTTTTAATTTTTACCTTCTCTTTTTACTTGGACCTTAACTTAAACTCTTTTTGCCCATTTACCTGCAATATCACTTATTAACAGCTCAAAAAAATATAAAATAACATAAAGTAATAAAATAAATATATAGATATATTGATGCTAACAAAGAACATTTGGCAGTGGGAAGAAGCTCGAATGCAGTAAAAAACATTTATTAGGATTTTAATTGTAAAATTTTAAGAATATTTTTATTGAAATTTTTAGTACACTTTCCGGCTACACTTTTCATTGTTAACAATTGGCTAAACCAATGTGTTAGCCTCAAGTCATATAATAAAATAACCATACTTCTCATATACACGTGTTAATTTTGTTTTGGTGGAATACAATGGGGAGATTGATCGCGACATTTTGATATTTTTTTAATTAAAGTTAGAGGAATATATTTTTCATATTAAATGAAATAATTTATCTCGTATAATATATAAAAAACAAGTAAGACTTACTAAGAAAAAAATAGATGTCACCTATTTTTTATGTGTTACATGGAATAAAAGTATTGCAAGATCCTACGAGTTTTTCATTGGTTTCGAGTTGAATCACAAGCGAGATTGGATTAAATGCAGGATCACCGCCCAAACTCGTGGGATCGTGGAATCGACCGATCCATCGAGTTTTGACCAAAAAGAAAAAATCTGAAAAAACTCAAACCCTGTTCTGTAAACAACTTCCTCTGCTGCTTGCACATTCTTTTGCTCCAGACGTTTTGCAAAAATACTCAGAAAAAAGAGAGGGAAAGAGAAAAAGGAAAACGTTAAAATAGATTACAGGAGGCAAGCTGACTTAAAAGTTTCCAAACACCAAATCTATAAAAGAACAACTACTGTTCGTCCATGGAAGAAAGAGAGTAGGAGAATATTTTTCCAATAAGCCCATAAAGATAGGAACAGATAAAGGTAAAATGATGTTTCATATATCCATTTTCCATAAGTTTGGAATCTTATTTCTTTATTATTGTTTTTATTATTTAAATTTACATTTTGTTTTTAGTTAAATTTGTAATTTTACTTTCACTCTTTTGTATTATTATTTTTGAATTAAGAGATTAATTCTTTATATAATAATAAAAATAAAATGTTAAATAAACCACTCTTAATAATTTGAAGTTTTTAATTAAATTAAAAATTGATGTGGATATATATATATATATATTAATTATAATTTTATATCTTAAAGAATGATCTTACGATTCGGGTCAATCTAACGAGTTACGATTTTTAACAACATTGAAAAGTATGTCATATGAGAAAAATATTTCCCTTAAATCTAATCTTGTAATTCTCATAAGCCCAATAAAATGCAAGGAGAACGACCAAAGTGCCACACTTTTCGCAAAAAACTACTTGAATGCCATGCTATGCAATTTTTTTTTTTAAAGTGTCACATCACCTAACTCGCTAGATCACCTGGCAAGTGGTGGCAAGTGGTAGAAGGTGCATGACCGCGTAAGCCGCTGCGCAGTGTAGCGAGATTACGTGACATCAGACGTGTTATGCAACATAATAGGTTTAGTCAGTTTTATGGCAAATGTGTGCTACATAACATAACATGTTTAGTCAGCTTTTCTGACAAGTGGCAAACATGCTATGCAGCATAACATGTTATGTGTGTTATAAAATAATTTAAATTAATATAAACTGAATTAAACTAAAATAATTAACAAACAAAATTACTTTTAATTCATTGAACGAGTGTGCTTTTAGTTATGGGCACAATTTTCAAATATTTAAATATCAATTCCCATAAGACTTCAACTATGCACAAACATCGAGTTATACGACTACAATAAATAAAGTTATACAGCAATAAAAAATGTCAACTGTGTACATTAATTAATTACGTATTTATATTTTCACCAAAAAAAAATTACGTATTTATATGTATGAAAACTTGGTCCTTTAATTAATCACGCTTCGAGCATTAATTAATACATGATACAACATAACACGCGCAGAGCAATATTATTCTTTATTTGGCCATTGCTTCTTCTTCGTCACCTTGTTGCTTCTCAGCTCCCGTTTTCCGCACGTGGACGCTAACTCATCCCTGTGAATTTCGTTTCATAAATTCCGTACACAGAATAAAATAATTCAGTACTAATTTCATTTTTTTTATGATATAGGGGTGTTCGCGATTTAGATTGGATCAACTTTAGAAACAAAAATCATCCGATCTAATCCCTTTTGATCATGAAGTCCTCTATTCGGTTTGATTTTTTTTTCCAAATCCGATCCGATCCAATCTAATTTTTTTCGGTTTGGGTTAGATCGATTTTTGATTTTTTGAAAATTCTAAAATTTGTTTTATGATTATTGTGAAAATAATATCTTTTGTATATATTGACGTTATAATTTTATTTTTTTTAAATACAAAAAACTGTAATATAGTTTTATTTTGGATAATGAGATATGAAGCTTTACATAGATGAAATTTTGTTGATGAAATGTGACTAGATTTTTTATTGGGTTTAGTTAATAGCTTAATGAGTCTTGGTTTAGAAATTTTTGGGTTATGATCGAGGAAAGATCCAAGTAAGAAGAGGAAAATTAATATATTGGATCAGTTTAGATTGCATCGATTTTTATCTACCAATCCAAAAACCGATTCAATCCAATTAAAATTTGTGTTTTTTTTTTGATTTTTCGATTTTCGGTTCAGTTATCACAATTTAAATCGATTTGGAGCGATTATGAACGCGCCTAATATTAAATAAGGTAAAAGCGCTTATTAGTACGACTTTAATTAAAATAACGATATTTCTATTTATATTTGCTATACAAAATTATGAGTGAGAAAGTAAAAAGAGAATATTAAAAAAAATAATAATAATGTGAAAATCCAATAAATATACACCAAAACATGATAGTTTTATTTAACTGATTAATATTTCTGTTAGTACAGAAAATAAAATCATATGTTGCAACCTTAAATCTATATCCTTTTGGGACTTAAAGATTAAATTTTAACCCTAGACTCCATTTTGGGATTGTACCGGATAATTTTATCTCTCCTATATTTAATATAATAAATATTTTTCTATTAAATAAGAAAGAAAAAAACAAAAAACAAAATAAAATCGTGGATAACGATAACACTAAAGTGTCTCAATTCAAAAGTACCCTCGCTTTGAAAAAAGTTAAAAAAAAAAAACAAAATGTAAAAAACTTCCATTAATCACTTTCAATGTTTGATCAAATCATCATCTTATTCATCAATCATCATTTTAGGATAATAATAAGTCCTCACCAAAAAAACAAACAATCAAAAACAGAAAGAGATCTCAAAATCAAAAGGGGCCTTCTTCTGAATCTCCCTAAATATCCATTTTCCCGAGTCGGGTATTCGGAGCTGGTTTTCCGGGTTCGGATTCTTCTTCTTCTTCTTGCTCTTTTCAACTTCTAGGGTTTCGAATTCGACGATGGCGATGCCGACGGGGCGGAGCAGGGTGGTTGGAGACTACTTCATCGGGAAGCAAATCGGCGCAGGGTCATTCTCGGTGGTGTGGCACGGTAGGCACAAGGTGCATGGAACCGAAGTAGCGATAAAGGAGATCGCCACGCTTCGCCTCAACAAGAAGTTGCAGGAGAGTCTCCTGTCTGAGATTGTCATCTTGAAGCGGATTAACCATCCTAATATCATCCATTTGCACGATATCATTGAGGTTCGAATTCTAGTTTTTTTGTTTTGTGTAATTAATATTGATATTGATATATGATTTGGTTGTGTAGCATAATCTAAGTTTATTGTGTGATTGAGACTGAAACTAAAATGGTGAATTTTTGGAAAATTATTATTTGCTTTTTATATATATTCTTTTGTTTTGATTAAAATTTTCGGTTTTGTTTTTCAGTGTAAGTGACTAGGTTTGACCTGTTGTTGAAATCTAAGAGCTAATAATTTATTTCCCCAGTGAAACAATGCTATTTTAAGAGCTTCAAAATGTGTGATGACTCTACTGATTTTTAAAATTATCCACAATGGATTTGAGATATCTATAATTATCTCTGGGGGCGGAACTAGAAAATTTGAATTGGGTCTGTTATTCCGTAGAATTTGAGGAATGGAGACAGGTTTTACCTTTATGGGAGTGCCTACGTAAGATGTTTTGTATGTTACTATATAAAGGATCGTGCAACCGCATTGTGCCACCACCTATGTCTGCTGCCGCTTCTTGATTCTTTTTGTAAAAATATAGATAAAATCACAAGTTCTCTGTATTAATTCTGATGTGATATTTTGCTGTTTAGTTGAATTGGGAGAATTCATGATCGCAAAGCATGCAGAGGCTAATGCTTGGTTTGGTGTAGGAGTAAAGAGCTCTTTATGAAAATGAAGGAGCTATTATGACTATTTGATTATGAAATCGCATTGGTTGTTTAATATCTAGTAATGTGCTTGTGGATATTGCTTTTAAGAAATGGTAGCTTGCCATAGTTTAATGATAAGTCAAGTGGCCTAGAATTGATTTGGACTGGATTTATTTTGCGCTGATGGCAAATGATATATGGTTGTCTCCTACACTATGAATTATGCTCTAGGTATTGGGCTTGGCTTACTTTATTCAAAAGCAAAAAGTATGAGGTTTGACTAAGAATATTATCACTTAATATTCTATGAATAGATTGGTCTGGATGAAATGATTGTAGCACCTAATGAAATTTGCATTCATTGGTGCATCAAGAATGTCCCTGCTTAGAAATGCCATTCATTTTATGTAGGCTCCTGGGAAGATACATCTTGTGTTAGAATACTGTAGAGGGGGAGATCTCTCTTTGTACATTCAACGACATGGAAGGGTACCGGAGGCTACTGCAAAGCATTTTATGCAGCAGCTGGGTATGTATCTGCTGTATTCAGTTGTGTTTTCAGTAAATGTTATAGTAATGAAGAACTCTCTGTTCCAGCTACTGGCCTTCAAGTTCTTCGGGACAATAACTTAATCCATAGAGATCTGAAACCGCAGGTTTTGTTTCTGATCCTAATTTCTACAATAGAAATGCCTATCAATTGGTTTATGTCTCGTTAGTTCAGAATCTTTGTATTTAAAGTTTAGTCTTTGAATGAAGGTTGTGCTGTTATTTATCTAAGTATTTGTAATGCCCATACTCCTTGAAACAGAATCTTCTTCTCTCCATGAATGATGAGAAGTCGGTGCTGAAGATTGCTGACTTTGGATTTGCAAGGTAGCCTAATTATTTATACTTAATGCATCTTTAAGGCCGAAAAAATGATTAAGGCCGTATAAAAGCCAATTGTTTTCAAAAATATTACTTTTTTATGTATGTGACTTTAAAAGTTCTGGGAATTGTATGTGGAAAAGGTTCTCCATGCTCCTTTCTGTAATTTAGTTGTTAAAGTACAATTTTCTGGGCAGATCTCTGCAGCCTAGGGGCCTTGCAGAAACCTTGTGTGGCTCACCTCTTTACATGGCTCCAGAAATCATGCAACTACAGAAATACGATGCTAAGGTGATATTTTACATTTTAATATCTTCAGAACACCAAAGCGTTCATGGTTTGTTTCCTTCCTATTTATCTTGAATTAAACACGCAGGCAGATCTCTGGAGTGTTGGTGCAATCTTATTTCAGCTTGTTACAGGAAGAACACCTTTTACTGGAAACAATCAAATACAGGTATATAATTGATCGTAGTGGCCCTTTTTTGTCGTCTTCTGAGGATTTTTTTTGGTACAAGATAGGGGCAAAGCCCCAATCTTCTGAGGATTTTCTTAATGGCAAACAAATTAGTTTTTTGCTGATCAATAATTTGTATTTTGGTGCAATTATCTGTATTGCAGTCCTCCAACTGGGTATGACTCTTTTGACCTTCTTAGTTAGCTTACTGTTATAATCATGAACTCTGCAGTTACTACAGAACATTATGAAATCAACAGAATTGCAGTTTCTATCTGATAACCAAAGTCTGAGTTCTGACTGCAAAGATTTGTGTCAGAAATTGCTGCGCCGTAATCCAGGTATATTTTGATTTTTTGTAGATTTAAATCTAAGACATCAATGAATTGTGAAATCTGTGGGTCTGTTTTAGAAATTAAATGGTATCCTTAGGTAATTATTTAACCATTGGAACTTGCCTAATTTGGTTCGAGAGTTCATCGAGTCTTTTTTAAGTAATTTCCTCGAAAACTAGATTATTTTGAGAGAGGGTGGGAGAATGCATGTTCTGTTTCCAACCTCTCTTTGTGAAATTAGTCTTGTTTTGGTAATCATCAGGGTGATGGCTCCTTCACAACAAAATTGAGCCAACAAATCTACCTTGATGTTTTGAGGCTTTTAAATAATTTGGATCATCCTCCTGCAAACTAATAAGAATCATGGGGTACTTTGATTTTGTTCTTTTGGCTAATGGAGATCACATTTGACACAGGAGAATGTTTATTTTGGTATTTTATATGACATTTAGATACATAATTACTTATATAATGATTCTCTTGGAAAGGTAAATATTACTATTGTAAAGAGCATAGGCAAGGCAACTTTTAGCGAAACTCTTATGGATTGTTGTCAAAATCGTGTGTTAAATTGTTGGACCTCACAATCCTATGATTCCCCCCCCCCCCGGCTAAGTCGATCCAGATCGCTTGGTATCGCAGTCTAGTAAGATTGTGTGGGATCGACGCTTAAACTCATAGCATTGGTGGGGATCGCATGATCCTTTTGATCAAGAAAATAACCCAAAACCTATGACCCAAAAAACTCACCATGACTCGAAATCTATTAAATCCTAAATTGAAAACCCTAATCCACCTTCTCCATTGTATATCTGACTTGCGACTGCTATGGAAACACCTCAACCTTCTTCATCATCTATTCTTCTCCATCTTTGCACTTGCAATTGCTACGACCAGTGGCTGCAAACAAGCATCTGAAAGAGAGAGAATCATATTTTCATTTGGATGAAGATAGACTGAAAGACAATCCACTTTTCTGGTTGAAATAGCATATCCACACGTTTCTTATCTTATTTGACTTCTCTTTTTCATCTTTTTTATTTTCTTTTATTTGAATTAGCATATTAAAGTTTTTATATAGTTAATTAAAATTGATTGTTAAATTACCCTTTATAGTTTGATATTTCTAATTAAATGTAATAGTGATTTAAATATTATTTTTATTATGTATATATTAAATTTAACTTTGTATTTTAAGTAACTTATTTTTATTGAATAATTAAATTATTATTATTATTAAAAACTTGAATTGTTTGAATTTGATAATGATTTAAAGTTGTCTTCTATATTTAACTCTTTTGTTGTCTATTATATTTGCTATCTTTTATATTTAAAGTTGCGATTTAAATGTCATTTTATATACATAAATATTATTATTTTTTAATTAAAATAAAAATATAAGATCTTACCATACTCATTAATCTCGGACAGCGGCGCGTAGCGTTTGACTCTCCAAACTGCTATAGCGAGTAGCGCTACAATGCTACTGTGCAAAGTGTACCTAAGTGATACACTAAATTGTACTCCACAAATATAAAACTTAAAATATTAAAATGTGACATAAAAAACAAAATAATGTACTAAGGAATTAAAGATAGCAAATAAAGCCTAAATAATGTAACACAACAAAATAAAGTGACAAAATTAGTCAAAATTCAAAATGTCACTTAAGTGAAATATCAAAATCAAAGACTTAAGGAACTAATCATAATTGAAATCATGAACATCCAAATCTTCATCTTCGCTTTCACTTGTATCTAAGTTGTAAACCTTTTCCTTCTACGACGAGAACATTTTTTGTAGAAACTACTATAGCGGCGTAATAGCGCTGCGATTCAGCCGTAATAGTGGCCGCTACACTTCGTCTGACCGTCGCGGCACGGTCTGTGGTGGCCGGCCGTTGCACAGCAACGCAACTCTGCTATAGCGCGCTAAAGCGGGGCTGTTTACAAGTATGGATCTTGCTACTGTTGATCTCATTATTTTACGATCTTGTCACCCGCTTCCGATCTTTGGTAAGATCTCGATTTTGACAACCTTGCTCTTATGAATTAAGAAAGGCTTGCCCTGAAAATCCAGGGTGCTTAATTTGGGGATTGATTATAGATGGTTTGTTGGAGCTTGATTGAGGGATGATTGGTTGATAAAATATGCTTGTACAATCCTGAGTGAGTATAAATTGAGAGGGACATTTACACATTGTGCTCCAACCTACAGCCCTTCCTGGTCTACTTTTTCAACTGTTATTTTGTGTAAGAGAATCAAGTAAAAGGCGATAGCATAAGAAGTTCATAGTATGTTTCTCTTGATTTTCTATATACTTCATATGCTTAGGTAAAATCTTTTTCTGATACATTGTTCCATATCTTCTTTTAATTTTCAGTGGAACGTCTAACTTTTGAAGAATTCTTTAACCACCCATTCCTTTCCCATAAGCAACCAGAACAGGATGAACCATTGAGGTAAATAGGAAGGCTCAATAAAGATGTATGGTTATTATGATTTTTCAGTTTGCAGACATAAATTTTTTTTGGTTTGCAGGAGTAGAAATTCTTCAAGGCTAGTAGGTCGGTGTTGTTCAACAGTGTCTGACCCTTTAAGAAGAACTGAGGAAAATTATCAAGAGGATTGTTTACCTTTCATTCTAGATGATGATTCTAGTGGTCCCGAGGGGAGTCCATCCTTTTCAAGGAAGAAGTCCTCAATGAAGTCTACCTATGGATTTGATCTAAACACAAAATTAGATAAAACAGAGTCAGCATCTCGTATTGCTAATAACATTAATTGTACTTCCCGATATGGTAGTGTAATACAGCGACCTGAAAACACAGCTAAAAGATTGGACAACCACAGAACTTCGGGAAGAAATGTCATTGATCCTCTGGAATCTCCAGAACAGATATTTGCAAGCCATCCAAAAGGTACCAATTACCAAACTATTTTTTTCCCATTTCTGTTTTATGGGGTTGGATTTATGACACATATTTCAAAATTTTGTGATGCTGCTTATATCTGTTGTATGAATTTGCCAGTTATGGATTCACTAGAAAATATTGATCAAGATTATGTTCTTGTGTCGGGGCCCCCTATGGATATTTCATCTTCTTCTGTGAGTGCTTCAAAGCCAAGCCATTCCCCATATAGGTCAGGTAGTTTCCCCCAAGAGTCTTCTAATACAATCACTACAGTAAGTGCTCCAATGCCAATCGCTGGTGTACCTACCAATAGCATATGCCAAATTGGAAGTTCAGGAAGTCAGGACTCTGCTCCTGGGACTTCACATGGATCAATGGATACAGGTGATGAACAACCATCAGCTCACTGCATGACGAGGGTAAAATCATTGCAACAGTGTGCGTCTACCATCATGGAATTAGTTAATGAAAAGGTAAATGTTTGAAAATATGCTAACTACTGTGATCTTATACAGTGACTGTAATTTTATCTGTAAAAGTTTTGCACTGAAGTTCAGGAATGTGCATTTATGTGAAAATCATATACTAGTTGTTCACTGTGTCTTTGCTGGGGCCTTTAGAAGTTTATTAGTTACATTGCCTTTTAAACTAGTTGGGACATTGTGTGGTCCAGTATTATGGGTAATACATCATGTTTCGTATAATGGATACCAACGTTCTAATAATACTATAGGTTGGCCTAGGTATTTTTATTGGGCTTCTATGTCTAATAAAATGAATAAACAGCCTCTAGGTAAAGAATCAGAAACAGAAAGATAAACGAGAGAAAGAACCAGAGAAAGAGGATGCACTAAAGAATATTGTTGATCATACTCAGATCTGAATATATAGGAAATGTTTAACTGGTTCAATAACATTAATCTGTAACCGCACTAACAAATGGAACTGACTAGACTGATGGGGTACCTGGCACCATCAGCTGTACAGGATAAAACTACAATTAAGCCAATATACACCACGGCAACTATCATACTCCAATATCTAGAAACATGATGTTATTATTTTTGTCATTAGACTGTGAAGCTGTTGAGTTGTCTTCAGTATGCATCATGCACTATCTACATGCCTATGAGGAACTTTTCATTTGGTGGGAATAATTGAAACCCTGTCTCCCTTTTACATTTACCTTAATGCATTTCATGTTATGTTCTGGTTTTACTTTATAAATATTGATGTTTTTATTTGTGTCATAAAATTCATGATACTCATCCTTCTGATGGCTCCATCTCTCTCTTCCACTCCTAAAAAAATTAAAAGATGGCAGCAGGGAAGCAGCTAGAAGCATTTTCTATTCAGCTTGTAATTCTCGCAATTTGTAAGCAAGCACTGCACATATGCCATACACAGGCTGCTTCAGCCATGGAAGGAAGTCCAAATCTAGAAACTTCAAGATATAGGAGGAACACAAGCAAGAAGCTAGGTAGTCTTGATTCAGAAGAATGCCTTGATGGAAAAATCCAAGGGCCAAAGGATATATTATCCCAAATTGAAAGTGAATTTTTGAGGGAATTTGAGTATGCTGAAGAACTTGCCAAGACCATTGAGCCTGGTATGACTTTTTTATTTTGATTTATAAGCAGAATGGTTAGTTGACTTGCCTTCCTTTCTTAAGATAATCCATCTTTAACATCAATATATTTATGTATAGTGAGTTAAAGTTTCAGTTCTCATATGAAATGTATTTGCTTTTCTATGCTTACTTTGCAAAGAAGAGTTTATTATTCTCTATGTTTAAACTTCTAGATTTTATGCGCTGATGTAGCATTCAGCCATTCAATTCACTACATTGGATGTAATGCTTTTGTCAGGAGTCATTTTTATATGGCCGAGAAAGAAGGTCATTGGTAGCTATGGATAATGATATGTTGAATTATGCCACCCAATATTTGGAGTTTATAGCCTTATTCAATAATACAATATATCTCCAATATGTAAAGTGTCTCCCAACTCTGTGTGTGTGTGTGTGTGTGTGTGAGAGAGAGAGAGAGAGAGAGAGAGATAGAGAAGTGATTCTTGTAATTAGGTTTCATAAGATACTAGATTTATAACAAGCATTTATTTGTCCTGACTGCAGGAAATACAGAGATGCCAGATGCAATGGAGACAATATTTCAATCTGCCCTTGCTTTTGGGAGACATGGGGGTGTGAGTATTTTCTTCAGCATTTCATTTCTTCCATTTTGGACAGGGTTTTAAAGTCCATCTTAAAATTACAATTTTAGATTCACTGAATTATTGGTAATGTTTGATTTTCTTCTGTGCACTAATTTTGTCATGGTTATAAATAGTTGGGACTTGGTTGACTTCTTACATGAGTTTGGTATCTAATATTAGAATCTAAAGATAATCCGTGTGAATGAGGGTTGGAGAAAATAAACATTTCAATCTGCATCGTGCTTACCTTGCAGCTGTGATTTAGCTATAAGTAAAGATTGAGAGAAAATAACTCCATCCTGATCCTATGGGATAATTTAGATTTTGTCAAGCCAATATCTGTGTGCATATCACGGGCATTGCACATTGAAAGCATGTCATTTGCCAATGAGGGTGGCTTGATTAACAGGATCGATCAGCGTCTGGGTTTGATTCCTGCTAGTGCACTTTCTTTGCTAGGGTTATATGCAAGTACCACTGTAAGCGATTGTTGAGGCTTGTGGGATGCTGTAACCTTAAAATGGGGCAAACTCCCCTCGTCTTATACTTATATGCGCCTAAAAGTAGGTGAAATGATGCCACAGTTAAGATTATACAAAACTAGGGATGTCTTGCACATTTTACGTATGTTAAAAGTGAACACACATGAGGATTTAATTCGTAATCCAAGCTGAGGTTGTGTTCTGGTATTATGTTTTTGGCAGGTAGAAGAGCTCATGGGTGACGTGGAAAGTGCAACTGCATTATATTCAAAAGCTGTCCGTCTGTTACTTTTCCTTCTAGTGGAAGGACCATCCTTGATTCTGAATCCTCCGTTTTCACTGACAAACTCAGACCGTTATAGGCTTCGGGATTACATTGATAGGCTTAATAACAGGCATGGTTTTTCAAGGTCTCAGCGAATGGCTCATCTGAAATGTGATGATAGTCAAGGTATCCTTAAGGAAAAGTTTTAGCAATGGTTCTTTATCTCCCATAAAATTATTTATTTGTACAGTTATTCTTTAATGGAGGGGAATTGGGGATGCTGATGGGAGTTAACCAGAAAAACATAGGTTGTAAAATTCATTTCTGTGATTAGAATGATGATCCAATGTGCATTTGATGTGTATGTTTTGTGTCATTTGTTTCATGAATTCTGGTACGATGAGCAGATTTATGTAAGGTAATGCACACATAATCGTTAACTTAAATTTGGTTCAGCTGGCACTTGAAGGCCAAATGTTCCTTGTGACTGAGTTAATAAGTGTCTTCTCATTGATTAACAGTGTCTTCTCATTGTCACGAATTGCCACTAAACTAAGCTTAAGGTCGAGAGCAGATTTATTACGTGCTGCATTACGACTTGTGAGCCTCAAATGTGTCGTTTATATGTACTAGAGACCGAAGTTATAGAAACTTGAATGAAGTACCTCTTGATAAAATGTGCCCCTGGCTTTTGATGTCTATGCATGATACTATCATTGGCCAAAACTAGAGAACTGCGGTTACTGTTGCGATTGGAAATGATATTATCATTGTCAACACAAATAAATGATTTTTCTTCAGTACAAAAAATGGGTTGGAAGTTTGAACTTACGAAATATTAAAAATTATTGAAACCTGTCGTCACTAGCTAACATTAGAGGCCTGAAAAATGATTTTCTGAAAAAGAAACAGAAAATTAGAGGCATGCAAGTGAACCGGTGAAGTGTAAGATCACCCTTTGGTGGATGGATTAACAAAGAGAAAGGGAAGGAGAATGGAATGTCCATTCTTATGATTTATATGGTATGGACAAGGAACGGAATAATATTATCAGGACTCCAATATATGATATAATTGATTAGAAAATACAATAAAACGAACGAATGGTGTATATATATAAAATATACTTGGTTGGTCTTGAATGAATTTTGGGAGTAAATTAGCTTTAGTTACTTGAAACACATTTGATGACATTGAAAGGGTTCTTGTATAAAGTTCATTCCATTGGAAATGTTAATTCTCATTCAAAACAAACTTAAAAAATGAGAATGGCCAATTCTTATTATATTCCCTAATCCAATAGCTCTTTCTTTGTACTAGTCAAAGAGTACTGGTGAGGTTAACATTCTGCTTTAACAAGGTTTGTGTGGGTCAGGGTTAAATTTAATTATAACTTTGAGGAGGGATATTCTTACTACCAAATTTTTCCACTACCAATTTACTACCTATCTAATCACCATTGGATCAACATTTTCTCTCTCTTCATAATTTTTTTAGCATTCTCTCTCTTTGATCCAATGATGATTAGATTGGTAATAAGTTGATACTGAAAAATTTTGGTAGTCAAAATATCCTCCCTCTATAACTTTTAGGTTGGTAAAGGTAAGTCCAAAGAGTTGCGCTATAACTAACAAGTATGGCTTTCGTCCAAGTGTTAGGCGTTTGAACTAACACTTGGTATCATCACCAAGGTAATGGGAGTGGAGCAGGTGAGCGGCGAGAGGAGATCGTTGAGATTAGTAGCAAGAACTCTAGCCACACAAGATCAAGATCAGAGGATGATGATGATATGGGGATAAGAAGAAGAAGAAGAGGAAGAAATATCACAGGCACACCTCTTAGCAAATCAAATAAATGGAAACGTGCGTAAAATCTCATATTCTGTAATGTATATATCTACGTGTGTGTGTGTATCTGGTAAGAGTAACACAGTTTGGAGGACAACTGATATTGAATCATGGGTGACTACTGAGTAATGAGCAACAAACAATGAGCATTATTATTTTCCTGCATTTTTTCTTTCTAGAGTTTCTGCTATCCTATCGGCATAGTACTTTATGTGTGTCTTCATTACTAGAAAATGAAATTTAGAATTATTTATTAAGTGTCTCTTTGGAAGGTCTTTTTTTGAGCTAAGCCAATCAGGTTTTTACAAAAACTCTTATAATAATTTTTTTAGCCAAAAGATCCTAGGAAGAGTTTTTTCAAGTTGTATCAACTTTTTTTGAAATGTGTTTGTGTCTGTTTTTTAAATAAACAACTTTTAAGCTAAAAACTTAATATAATTATCAAATAGCTTGTAGTTTTATTTTCAAAGTTTTTTCTAACCTTAGCTTAAAATCAACTTTTAGCTTAAAGAGGTACCAAACAGACTCTAAGCAATAAGCAATGACTTTTTCTATATATTAAAAAAAGGACTAATTGTGTGATAATTTTTGGTACATATGTTAGATGTTAAGTAAAAAAGTAATCAGTCATTAATATAATTTGTTCTTTCAAATGATATATATAATTTCGTACATATGTTAGATATTGCTTTACTCTTTTATTGCCCTGTTAAATATCAATAAAGTATATGAGATTATGAAGAGATTATTCAATTTGTTTTCAGAGCTTCCGTTGTATGTATTGTCGGATATTTTGTGGCTTGATGTCATTCAACTTGATTTTTCGCCCCCCTAAGGAAAAAATCTTGGGTCCGCCACTATGTGGGTTGGAATCAAATCAAACTATGACGCTTGGACTGATTAGCATAAGTAGAAAAAGTTGTGCCCTAACTAACAACTATAACTTTTTCTCTAGTGGTAAGTGCTCGATCCCACAAAAGGTTCATGGCTAACACCCCAATTAAATACCAATTATCTAGTCGAATTTCAATCGGGCATGGAGACCTTTACTTCCTTTTTGTTAGTAGAACATACCTTGTTCAAAAGGACTTTGATAAGACATTCCTATAGGCTTTTTGACCATTAGAGTATAAATCATTACATGTTTCATTAATTTCCTTCCCAACCATATTTATGAACTTCAAGGGAAATGCGCTAAAAACTAATTAATAACAATAAGTTATTGAGATTATCTCAAGTTTTTTATATGGACAAAACTTTGCCGAATTTAGCATGGAAAATTCTAAGAGGGGAGTCATGCCTTTCAGATATGAACTTCATCTCTCTTAAGAGAAATCTCCAAAGACTAATAAGCAGAGAGAACATGTGAGTAGAATATCTTATGCTTCGGTCGTAAGTAGTCTTATGAATGCCATGTAATGCGCAAAGACAAATATCTTTTATATAGTGAGAGTGGTGAGTTGTTACCAATCCGACCCTAGAGAAGAATATTGGATATTTGTTAAGCATATACTCGAGATTCTTCGAAGAATGAGAGATTATACGCTAATTTATTCTAGCGGGAGTCTTGAAACATTAGGTAAAATTTTTCAAGGGGAACTCTGAAAAATCAACATCAAGCTATGTTTTTACTCTTAATGGCGGGGCCATTTGTTTCAGGAGTGTGAAACAATCATAGGTGGCTGACCCTACCAAATTGCTAAATCTGTAGCTGTATTTGAAGCTGTAAAGGAAGTCGCATAGATTAAGAACTTCCGTAAGGATCTTCAAGTGATACTAGGTTCTGATCAACTCATTACTTTGTACTTTAATAGTGGAACTAAAGATCAATCCAAGAAACCCAGGTGTCGCAAAAAGTAAAAAAAAAAACTAGAGAGGAAGTATCACATGTTCTGTCATATCATTAAGAGAAGAGCCACAATGGTAACTAAGATAGCATTGGAAGAAAACCTTGCAAACCATTTCAGCCAAAAATTTCCTAAACGGGTGTTCGAGAGGTATGTTATATCTTTGGTTCTTATAAGGATCCGATACTTGCTTTATCTTTAAGGAAGTTGGAGCTTTTATTATTTTCTGATTTTTGAGCAAGAGATTATGATAATGTATTATTTTATGACTAATATATATTAACGAGGTATTATTCAATGCTAATATATGTACTATTTGAAAATATAAAGGTCTAGAATAATTATGGACTAAATATTCATTTTGATTTATTCATGGAGGACATGATAATAAGATCTTTTTATTAGTGAATATGTTCTCGATGGTTTAATAAAGTTGCACGCTTTGTTTAGTATGCAATATTGTAAGAAATGATTTGCCTGGTAAATTTTAAAATATTGATTTGAATTAATATTTGCATTCAAATGATCAAGAGTGATTGAAGGAGGGTCATCACCTTTATCCTTTCCACTTCTCCTCCCTATTGCATCCTCTAGAAACTAAGGAAAAATCAAAAGAGAAACCACCCTCTCTTTTCTTGTGCTTGAGGTGCTACTTTTATAGAAGGGGGAGGAAGAACTTTCCTCCATCGGGACTTGTAGTCCTCCTAGCTTCAAGATTTTAGGGTGGTCAAGGTGATAATTCATGATCTCTTTTGAGTTTCTTATGATATTGTTGGAAATCTCTATGACTTAAGGTTTAATGAGAAATTTCTTGTGGATTATATTGTGGTATGAGTTTCTTATTTATCCATTACCCACTATTCTCATTATCAATATTTTTAATTCCAAAAATTCAAAAACAAAACTAGTTTGACTTTAGTAGTATAGGTAATTTTGTTTTAGTTTTCAATTTTATTTTCTTTAATCTATTTAGCAATTACAAAGTTAAAACAACTCAAAACAAACGCCATGGTCTCTTATACTACTTGTTGATATTTGGGTCTTAAAATATCCCTTATACTACTTGTTGATGTGTATACTTGAGAAAGGCTTGCATAATCGTTAGCAAGCAACAATTATGCAATTGCTTTTGCGGCAACACCCAAGAACATGTAATTTTCAAACTTGAACCAAAAAGATTCTATGTATGAATTTTCAATTCTATGATCTTTCAACGGGTAAACCTGCATGAGTTACAAAACATCATCTCTTGTGTACAAGGAGAAAATCTTCGACCTTGGCAACTTGGTTAGTGATGTATAACGCCAATTCTGACTCTTTTATAATCTGTTTCTTTTGGTATATGATATGCCTTTTTATCGAATGCACTATATATATATATATATATATATATATATATATATATATATATATATATATATATATATATATAGGGATATTCTTACACCGGTGTAAGAGTTAGAAGTCTTACACTCAATCTTGACCATTGATTCACTTGTATCCAATGGCTCACATTACTAAAAAATCTGAGCTGTTAGATATAAGTGGAATCAATGATCAATATTGAGAGTGTAACTTACACTGGTGTAAAATGATCCTGACCCATATATATATATATATATATATATATATATATATATATATATATATCAGTTGTGTACTCATTATTACAGGCATTAACTTTATGATACATAATGTCATTATTAAACCATCGTTCCTTTTGGAAGCACACACTATATATTAGTTAATTTCTTTTCAAGAAAGTCCAACCTCAACATAACACTTTTGAATGTTTCTTTTGCATTTTATGCAGGATGCGAAGTTGAATGATGCAGATCATTTTATAGGCACCATATCATGTTTAGCTCTCAAAGAGGATACTCTAAATCAACATGTCATGGCAGGCAGTCTAGCAAAGGTATTGGTGGTATCTGAACACGTATTCCTTATGCTTCTTATAACGTTATTAAGATGTGCATGAAAGCATTACAAAAGAAAATAAACATGTGGCCTCTTGCTCTAACTGGGTATATCCAAGGCCTTCAAAAGAAGAATACTATAATGGATAAAGGCACTACATTCTGGTGGCTGCGAATGAACCTATTCCTAGGAAAATGTCAGTATCTATGCCCATGATTTGAGATGGAAAAACTTTATGACACAAGATTAGATGTTTTACAACTTGATTTTCTTGATGTAGCACAAACGTATACAACAAGACCATGGATAAGAAAACCCGATGAATTATAAAACAATATATTTGATCTGTTATGCATCGGGCTCGAACTTGATGTTGACACGAGTGAAACCATTGCCATCAGCTACTTTCTTTGCAGGAGGAGAACATGATCATGGCCTTGATGATCAGCCTCAGCTTTAACATTGACCTTACCAAACTTTACTCCAAAGTTGTTTCCTGCAAACTCAAAAGGAATAGGAACTATAGTGAGTTCATTATTTACATTTTGCAAACGGCGATTTCTGTGAGGGATTATAGCATTGGGTCTCCTTCTTCTTCGAGTTAGGTTACATGCTTGTAGTGACTAGAAACCACATGACTTGCAAAGAACTGTGAGGTGGGGAACACTTGCTTGCACTTTTATGTACGTCATGTGGTTAGCAGTCACTATAAGTATGAAACCAAAGCTCAGAGAACAAAGAGGCTCAATGCTAGAATCTGATGCAGAAATCTTCGCTTGCAAAAAGTAAATTATGAACTCACTCTAGTTCCTTTTTCTTCTGAAGTTGTAGGAAACAACTTTGTTGCAATGTTTGGTCAAGGGTGGAGTGATCTTTCAAGGACCCTGAGTTTACTAAGATTGTTATCTCACCTCGTTTGAGGATTATGTTTAAGGTACATTATGTAAAGGAGTTGGGACTTCACAAGGAAAGAAACCCATGTAATGCATGAGTGTTTCTATTTTTGGCTTGGCTTGTTTTAATGTTAGTAGCATACTAGGATTGTTCTTTTGGAAATATATAACTGGATGTCATATTTGATGTGTTGCATATATGGTCTCAATTATATATATGAGAAGGTGAAGCCAAGTGTAGTAAAGTCTTGACCTTTTGATTATGTTTATGTCAAGATTAATATTGTAATGAATTTGAGGGCTTGATGCCAAAGATAGTTGGTTCATGGATGGAATGTATGTATTTGAGGTATGATTATTTAGAGAAATTAATGGTATGGTCTATTTGGTGAATGAAGGGTGTTTATGTCCTTAAACTAACGCGCTAAGGATAATTACTCTCTGTATTGAAGGCACTTAAGTGCGCTTAGAATCAGGAAAAACACTCACTTGAGCTCGCTACAACCCGCTTGAGGGTGCTAAAATGCACTTCGAGGCAATAAGCACTCATTTGAGGGCGCTATAGAGTACTAAATAGGAAGAAAGTACCTGTTGTGCATGCTACAACGCACTACTGGGCGTTCTAGCGCACTAGACATGGGGAAACTCGTGTTGAAGCACGCTACAATGCGCTATTGGCGCTACAACACACTAAAATGTGGTCTTTGGGCATTAAAGTGCACTGAGCCAGCATCCTTAACTTATCTTTTACCCCTTTTAGCTTATGTAGGCCACTTGTAATGGGGTTGTAGATTCATATAGGATACTTTTAACCAAAGTAATTTTTTATTTTTTTTATTTTTAGTAATGAAGGAATTGGATGTTAATGAATGACAAATGAATTTATTTGAAAATGGAAAAAAATTATTCATAATTTTTCCATAATTACCGATTATCTCACAACCTCATAGATTATAAGAGATTACTATAATTCTAGTTGTGCTTAGTACCTTAATTAAGTTAATACACCGGGTGCACATGAAGTGTTATTTAATCCATTAAAGAAACTACTAAAGTCATTAAAATACATAATTGATTGGATGACACAAAACTTATTAATCAACTATCACTATTTTTCAAAGGAGAAATACATATTCATGATATTAGTACTATTAATCTTGGAATTCAATTTTGGGTTTTTAATGGAATAACAATGAATTGCATAATTATTTTTTGATTATAAGGAGTCTTGATTAATAATATATTGTAGATCCTAGACTAGCTTGAGATAAAAGATGTAACATTTTTAGCTGACAATGAATGGTGAGTTACATGGTCTTGGCTTTTGACTTAGAATTGTATTCAAAAGTGAATGAGTGGTTGTTGAGATTTGCTCTTTTACCGAAAATCCCTTGGGGATTTAGTGAGAGAGAATAGCCTAAGAAGAACTGGTGTTAGGTTTTTCTTATTCCCTATATATATCTTGATTTTGTCTTGAGGCGTTATTGATCTTCCGAAAAAGTTGAAGCTCAAGTGTCCATACATTTCCTCTTCTTTGAGAATAACTTGGAAGTTCTATCCATCCTATAGTTATACTCTACAAAAAGACTCACCCCTGGCCATTCTCCGTGGAGAAACACAATAAAGACAAAAAAAGCCCTATACAAACTCGAAAAATATATGTCTTTTATAATTGCGAGATAATGATAAATATTCATCAGTCTACAAGCACACTTGTGGTAAAATATTTTCAGCAAACTAAATTTTTCTTTGAGAAACTACGTTAAAGGAATATTATAAAAATTTTTGTACTATGTAAATTCTTTCTTTTTGGCCTTGAATGTTTAATGGGCAAACCTAGAGCTTATATTCTCCACTTTTATCTTTAGCTCCTCTATAAAGAAATAATATATATATATATATATATATATATATATATATATATATATATATAGAGGTAGGATTATTTGACACCATTGTCAAATTTCAAATTTTAAAATTTGACACCAAAAAATCAGCATTGATTTTCGTGACACCGTTGATCAAGGATTATTATTTATTGGGAATCAAACTTATATATCAATTAATAATATCGGTGTCAATAAATGATATATATATGTGTGTGTGTGTGGATCAGGAAATTTTACACCAGTGTAAGTTACACTCTTAATCTTGTCCGTTGAGTCAACTTATATGTAAGGGCTCAATTTTTTTGGGAATGTGAGCCATTGGATACAAGTGGATTAATGGTATATATGGTAGGATTCTTTGACATCAGTGTCAAATTTTGAAATTTGATACCAAATTCTAACTGTTGATTTACGCCAATCAACGGTTATCATTTATTAGGAATCAAACTTTTAATTTCCATTAAATGATAATAATCGATTGGCGAAAATCAACTGTTAGGATTTGATGTCAAAAATTTAACATTAGTGTCAAAAGATGTTACCATATATATATATATATATATATATTATGTAGAGTCTGTTTAAATTTAATATAAAATTGAAACATTAATAATTCATTAATAAATAAAAACCTGGAACTTTTTTTATTTTATCATTTTATTTGAGAGAACTATAGTGAAACTGTGCTTTAAAAGAGAATATTTGTCTAAGTCGACACAATCAATTTTTTATATTTTTTTTGGGTATACCAGCCCTCTCTTTGAGATGAGTTAGCCTTGAATATTTTTATAAAATTAAACTATTTTTTTAGCTGATTATAAGATTGTGTTAATTGGGAATCGAGGTTTAAACATAGGGTTTTATATTTATTCTCATTTTCCCAATTTAAAGTGAAAGCATTAAATATGGGAATTTTCAAAATACATATAAAATATTAAATTTGGAAAATAATGACAAATCGATAAATATAACCGTTGGATCAACATAAGCGATCTACAATTTTTTCATGGTAGTAACACAACTTGGTTATTACAATATCCTTCCCCAAATCTAAATGTAAAGATTACATTTTGCTCTATCCATCACATTACAACAAAATGAGATTTTAATTATCCTTCGATATGAGACCCTTAAACATAACCTCATTTAAGTGTAGCCCTTTATCACTAGTTGTGTTGCTTCAACTTATATCTTTCTCGCTTTTTTTTTTTGGTAATCATACCCTTCTAGTTTTGTTTTGTTTTTTTATTTTATTTTTTCTCAAGAGGGCCAGTTATAACCAAATATACCTTTTCCTTTGCCAAATGAACCATTTCGCAAGTTTGATTTTTCTAAAATGATTCAATCTCTTTATTCATTTCGTTGTCTACACTGACAGCATCATTGTAGGTAAACGGCTTACATCACAAAAGTTCTGGTTTGTATCTTTAAAGATATAATAAATATGGGCAGAGATAAAGAAAAAATGGTGATATTTTTCCCTTTTGCTTTGTAGAAAATTATTGAAAACTACAATTTTTTTTTTCTTTAGCAAAATCTAGGTATTGTAGGCCTTTCATTACTTTTTTTTTTTTTTGGATGATGCCTTTCATTAAATATTTTAATTGGAGGATCGGCATCTAATTATTCTCACGTGTAGGTATAATGGGTTTCTAGGGCTATTCATTTTTATTCTCCATATTTTGTCTGTAATGTGATGGATCTTATAGAGCAAATCTATGTAATCTTTACATTTAAATTATTTGGTTTAATTTGTATCTGTCTTCTTTCCCATGTCCTGTTCAGATATTCTAGGCTGAACCATATTGATTACATCGATCAAGATTAATTCATTAATATAAATCTATGGTCTTGGCGGCATCAATTCTTTCTTTTATTATTATTTTTTGCTCGGCATCTCGGTGAAAATATCTTGTCAAGTTGTTGGCTGTTTTGGTTACGAACTATTACCTGTTTTTATATTGGGAATTATTTTTTTTATGTTACATAAAAAAATTATTATTTCCTATACTCATATTTTTCAAATGGGTCGCACAAGATTTTTTTTTCTCTCACCTTTAACTTTTTTCTCTCTTCTATTTATTGTTTGAGCATGAGATAATACTTCTCTTATGCAACATAAGAGAAGTATTACTCTTTTAAATTACTTATCAATCTTTTCTGAACACAAGCCTATATATGCTATGGCTTTCTTTGCGGGCACTAGTCCAAATCTCTCTCTCTATTTATCTCTTTTTAATTTGGTGAATAAGAGCCTGTGTAACATATTCTTTTACAATTTACTAAAAAAATAAATATATATTCTTTTAAGTTAAAAACTATTTTTAAATTAAACTTAATTTAAAAAAAAATATAAAGTTAATAACTGTCTGGTATATAAGTATATAAATTGTTCTTAGGATTTTGAACAATAGAGATATATAGAATGATTTATTATTGCTGTAAACCATTAGGGTAAAGAATAAAATTTAGAAATATAGGTTTAGAATAAGGGTAAAATTGAAAAAATAATATGAGAATTCAAAAAGATAGCATACATCTTAAAAAAAAACTCCTCTAAAAAATTTCCAGTTTATTTTTCTTCATTATAAAAAAACTTTTTTTTATTATAAGCTATTTTTTAAAATTATGAGGGCTAAATTTCTACTTTTAAGGAAAAGAAAAATAAAAAATAACACAAATCAAAAATCCCTATTAACCAATGGGTTTAACTCAGTTGACAACATAGACTAAGTAGTGAGGAGAGAACCTAAGTGTAGCTCAGTTGCCAACACAGGTAGAGTAATTAAAAGGTTGAGTAATTAGTGGGGGAGAAAACTTCTATTCGATCCCCATCAAATATATTTTTGAGGAGGGATGTAGAGCTTTAGCTACGACTAAGCTCCGACTTGGGATTAGTTCTATAATCGACTTAAAGAGTTGAAGCTTGTGGAATACTTAAAACCGACTTACTTCAGAAAAGTAATTAAGGTCCGCATAAAATAAATAAATAAATAAATAAATCCCTTTTAGTTTACTAGTACTCTGCTATGTATAATGGGTAATATTACTCTCATGTAACATGAGAGTAGTTCTCTCATATTACATAGAGAACCCAAGTAGGGTCCGCTATTTAAAAGTAAAAAAGAAAAAGAAAAAAGTAGGGACACGATTTTCGAAGTGAGAGGGAAGGAGATAACTGCCTCATGTAAAATGAGAGTAATATTTCTCATGTATAATTATAAGAAATACCAAATGGGCTTCACAGTTAAGGTGCTTATGCTGCGGAAGAACCGTTCCTTTTTTATTGTACGAATGATCTTTTATATGGTAGCATGGCGCCCTCAAATCACTTTCTTAGATTCGAATATTCTCAGCCTTTTGAGGTATTTGTTCCATCACTCCAAGAAAACGTAGTTTTAGAAAATAATCACCATTGAAAGTTTTAAAAATTATCACTAAAAATAGTCTTCTGATGATATTTGGTATGAATACTTGTTATCACAAGATTTCTAGGTCCGGCAAAGTTGAACGGTGTTATAAGAATCGGATCGGGCCAGCTAGTTCGAATCAGAAATCAGTCTGGGTAGAGTAATGGATCATCAATATGACTCAATGTGAACCGGTCGATTTAAATAAAATCAGTGATTTGCCGGATTAAAAACAGACAATAGAAGAGAAGGGAAAGCGATGGGAAAAATGGAATGGTGGCCCTTTGGGGATGGTGGAGATGACTTGGCCGACAATGGGATCCACTAGGGAAGGTTACATGCTGTTATAGCTATCTTGCCTGCCAGAGATCCTGATTGGTGCAAAGGCTGTCGAGGCGAGCATTGCAGCGACAAGCGGATGGTGATGCTTGAGGCCATGGCTACCAAAAATTAATGGAGAAAAACACTCCAATAATACCATCTCAAACAGCAAGTTTTAGAGTGCCACTATAAAAGAAAGAAAAATGACTATTTGAACCTCATGATAGCTTTTGTTATCAATTCCATCGTACATTTTCAAAATCCAAAAGCATCAACTATAAATAATTCTAAAGAATCTGTTATGATTTTGTTATTTTATCATTTTCTAAATTATTGGTTTATTTTAAGTTAGTGGATAGATTTTAGGTAGTAACTAGGTAAGTGCAATAAGGGGTAGTTTATTTTAGTCCAATATGTTTAGTTGTTGTAGTGTGTAGTTATTATTTTCAAAATGTACTTTTGTCCATTTATACTCTCATCACATGGAATAAGAAAACATCATAAGAATTACTTGAAAAAAAAAAGCACCATGTGCAAGAAGTCAGGCTTTCTCATTAAAGTCAAATTTTCATTTTTATTTATTTTGTTTGCAACAGTTGGTACCAAAGCTCAGACATGGACAACGTTTAGAAATTAGAAAACGCGGTCCAGTTTTTGTCGGATAAATTCAAGGAGATGTTCAACCAATTTTCCAACCGGTTGGACGTCTGGGTGGCTACACTAACACGACAAAGAGGAGCTCATTCAGTGAACAATTTTAATGCTAAACCAGCAGGTTTCATAGCCCCAACCAATCATGGCAAGAACAGAAATGACACTAGCTCAGTTCGACGATTGACTTTCGAAAAAATTTCTGATAGACGACGAAAGGGGCTTTTGTTTTCGCTGCAACAAGGTTTTTGCTCCTGGTCATCGTTGCAAGAAGTTATTTTCGATCAAAGCAATGATGGACGATAGTGATGGCGAGGCGGATATTGAAGATGATTCAATTACTTGATCTTACTCTTGAGGACAAGAGAAATTTTAGGGGGAGGGAATGTTACGATTTTGTTATTTTCTTATTTTCTAAATTGTTGGTTTATTTTAAGTTAGTGGATAGATTTTAGGTAGTTATTAGGTAAGTGCTATGGTGGGTAGTTTATTTTAGTTCATTATGTTTAATTGTTGCAGTGGGTAGTTGTTATTTTCAAATTCTACTTTATCTATTTAAACTCTCATCACATAGAATAAAAAATCATCAGAAGAATTATTTGAAAAAAAAAAAAGTACTATGTGCGAAAGGTCAGACTTCCTCAATAAAATTATTTAAGGTCAGATTTTCTTAATAAAACCAAATTTCTATTTTTATTTATTTTGCTCCTACCATAGCAAACTTGCTTCGTGCTCAATAAAGAATTTCAATCAAACCAATCTATTGACCTAACCATGCATAATTGCGATGAAAAAAAGTTTTGCAACAAGTAGGTAAGGTTATGCTTAAATTTGTATAAGGAGTGGAAATAAATGGAATGAAATAAAATAATATGATGCACTGTTTGAATTTTTATTTTAATTTTTTACAAGAGGATGGAAAGAAATGAAAATGGGTGGACTCGGTTCCACTCCACAATATCTTATTCGCCCTTTTTTCTTTCCAACACATTGGGAGTAAATAATGGAACAATGTTATATTTTATTAATATAATTATAACATTATGCAATTATCCTTAACCCTACAAAAAAAGTGAAGAAAGAATGATTCTCTAGTCGTCTTGTCTGCTGATGGTGTTGCCTCCAGCGATGCTCATGCCTTTCCCTCTCCCCGCAGCTTCCTCGTCTCATTTGTCTCAATGAATGATTACTAAAGCTTTTTTTATGTTATTTTTCTCCCGAATGTTTTTATCGTCTAAGCTGAAAGGATTATATTTCAAGGACCAACAAACATGCCATCAATTTGTATAAGGTTTTTTTTTTTTTTTTTTTTTTGATAAATAGTATAAGGTTATTTTAGTTTAACCAATAGTCTGGAATTTGAGTTTGAGTATGTATTTGTGTTAACAATTTGGTTGGGAGATATTTATTTATCGCTGAATTAATCGAGCAAATAATGAACCGGTTGAGAAATTTATATTTCAGGAAAATTCATGTTAGGTTGACACATGAGAATGACACCTAAAAGGATCACATTGGTTAACATATAAAAAATAAAATAAGGGGGAAGAATATATTTATCATAAAAAATGTTTATCTCTCTTACAACCAACTTAATCATCGTTGATTTTCATCAATTTAATAGTTATACTTTATTAAAAATTATTGGGTTGTACTTATTAATTAATTATTAATTCTCAATAAATTATAATCGTTGAATTTTCGAAAATTAACGATGATTAGATTAATTATAAAAGTGATAAACATTTTTAGTGGTAAGTATATCGTGTCCCATAAAATAATTAGATAAAAACAAATGTTGTGAAAAAGTTGATTCGGGACAAGGTGAATAAAATTTCCCTTTGGTCGGATGTCTGCCTCGTTCATGGCTTAAAGAAATAACAATAGTAACAAATAAAATAATTTGAAAATAACATATAAAATATGAGATTTGATTTTTTCATATTGCATGAGAATTTGTGACTCAACTAATGGTGGATTCCGTGTTTATTACAAAAAAAATTGCACATAAATCGAACATAAGAATTGAATTCTCATGTAATATAAGAAAATATCTTTCAATAAAATATATGATATATATCATGGCATTTCGCTCGCTGTGACTTTTGCTCCAACTTTGGTGAGTTCCAAGAATTGTCATGATTGAGATTAATTGGTTCTTCCTGTCTATGACATATATGGACAATAAATTAACAGATGGAACAAGAAAATTGCTTATATTGCTTTATATATTGGGAAAAAGATTTTTCATATTGCATGAGAAATTTCCTCTTCTATAATTATTACTTCGATGTTCGTGTCAATTATTTTTCTATTTTGTATTTTTTTTTAAAGTGAGCCTCATCTCTTTCTCTTTCTATAGGAAACTTGCATTTCGCATGCAAAATAAGAAATTCCAAGCCCTTATATATATTACAAAAAAATTTCTCTCAATATTTCACTACTTTGAAGAGATAACTGCTACCACTCCATATTAATACAAACAGCAGAGAAAAAAAATTAGAAAAAAAGATCACCCGTATGAATTGTACCTTTTAAAATCAAGGAAAGAAGCAATCGTTGTCGCATCATATAAAAGTGATTAAAAAATGACTCAGCTAGGAGGACATCTTCAGTACTAAATACTATGCGAGGAGGTAGTCTTTTACTAAAAATAGGAAAAAACTAGATATATTCCGGTGACATCAACCATAAATGGGTGAATAAAATAAGGAGAATATTACTCTTATATTGCATGAGAGTAGTTCTCTCATGCTATAGAGAGAATTCAAGTGAGTCCACCATTAAAAAGCAAAAAAAAAGAAAAACTGTTATTTGTGAAGTGAGAAAAAAATTAAGATAACTATCTCATATAAAATGAGAGTATTATTTCCCATAAATTAAATACAATTAAATGGATTGGTTTTTCTAACTTTGGTAAATAATATGGGACATGATTCGTTTATAAATTTTTTGGATTTTTTTCACAAATTACACTATATTTTTCCAGGAGAACATAATGTAGTTTGCAAAAGTTTGTATTCTCCCATGAGAATATAGTGTAGTGTGTAAGAGTTTGTAAACAAAAAAGTTTATAAATATAATCTCCCCAAAACAATATACCAAATTTTCATTGAAAGATATTTTTCTAACCTAGTGGTTAATTTCAAACATATTAAAGAGAAAAGCAGTCACGTATACTCACTTTATCAGGCAATACTGCCGTCTGCCACATTCCGCCAACGGTTTAGTGGATATGGATAACTGTGCGTTGCGATCGATTACAATTGGAAGGATTATTGATCGCAAATAGGAAAAACAATAGGGAAAGCAGAAGAACAGTATATACATTTTTTTTCTAATTATATTCATCTCATCACACGCACTCAGTTATAAGAAAATATAGATAAGCTTAAAAAAATCCTAAGTTATAACAGTTGTTCATGATCTCAAACTTAAACTTCTAAATAAAAGAAATCAGACAAAAACTTAAGACACACGAAAATGCATGAATGAGTTAGGCCGGCCTACAAGGCCTATGACCTAATTTATATCAGGTTAGATTTGATCTATTACAAATAGTAAAATAGAACAGACCTAAACTTATAAAAAACTTATTTAGAAAATATGTTATAGATTTTTTCTATAAATGTCGGACCTATAAACTACAGAATGGCCTATATCATATTATTTAAAAATAATAATAATATGAAATTATTATTTTAATACTTTTGAATGATAAATTAAAATTATTTTAATTATTCTTTTAATTGTTGAATATTTAATAGGTTTAAACAAACTAATAGACTTAGGTCAAAAATTTTATTTTTAAATATAGGTCATGCCAGACTTGTAATCTGGGGCTTACACAGGCCAACAGACCAGACCCACTATTTTTTACAGATCTAATCTATTTAAGTTAAAACCTAGCCTAACCTAATCTATTTACACTCGTACATGCCTCTATGTACTTATATGCGTTAGGGGGTACATAAGTCTTCGATTAACTATAAAGTAGGAGTCATATTCAACAACAATAAGAGTGAGAACTGTGCAATCCAATACAATAAACACAAAGTAAAAACTCTAATTTTGTCTGCATCAATGTTTCATGGTACACCATTAACTCCTTCAAGGAACAGGAACACCAATGGGTATAGCAATCTAACACAATAAACGAAAAGAGTATATAATAGGTAAATAAGAAATTAAGGATGTTAACTTTATCAAGCTGACTTAAATGTTCTTCATTGGTCACATGGAAGAGGTAATCTACATCCCGAGAACTAAAAACAAACAAAATTACTGTTTTCAATCCTCAGGATGCAGATTACCTGATCCTGATCCAATACTGACTCTTCCAAGAAGATTGGAACCAGTGGCATGCAGTAGAAGAGAGAACAAAAAGCAAAAGAATGTATTAGTAGAATGTTTGTAGATAGCACGCTGGATTGTGGCTCCTTGATCGTAGGAATTTATAGTGGTATTTAAAGATTAGAAAAATATATTTTGAAGTTAATATTGTCATTTTAGTCCTTAAAAAAGTGCGTAGGCGTTCTAATAGGATTTTGATTCTCTTGTGTTACTCACTACTATGATAATGTTATGTTAGAAGAAAGAAAGATGCGAAAGTAACTGTAATGGTATCCAATCCACCACTATTTGCATGAGACTACTACCTTCACTACGCCTATAGAGTAGGATTTACCACTTACCAAAAAAATAAACTAAAAATAAAATTAGTGGTGATTCTATGGCATGAAGTTAAGGTTAATTCCTTAAAAAATACGTTTTGAATTTCAAATGTATCAAATTCTGTATTTTTCTGCTAATACTTAATGCTTTAATTCCTTAAGCTTAGGGCACTCCGTATTAATTTATTACACATTGATACTTCTTTCTTGAGCAGCAAATTATCAAAAATAGTACCTTATATTTTATTTTCCGAAGCTTTTTCCAAAAAAAGTTATTAGAAATGTATAAAACCATTAATGTAGTTTCATCTACCAACTTAAATTTTTGGGTTGAATTGATTTTTTACATGATATCAGAACCTAATGTAGTCTCACCCACCACCTTAACCTTTTGAGTTGAATTGCTTCTTTACAAAAATCATTTTTATATTTTTTATTAAATTACTACTCCAAAACTTAGTCCTTATATTTTAAGAGTTTCAAATTAATCACACAATATTTTCTAATTTCTTTTATGGGTGCACCAAACATATTGATATTGATTATTATTTAATTGACCAACACATATTTTGTGGTGTTCATATATGATCTCGATTGGATTTTTTGATCTGGTTGTTATTTTGTTCACCTAAGCTCATCATCACATTACACATTTGTACTTTGTTTTGTAAACATAAGTTGGTTCCTTGTACACTCATAAATGATTTATTTGTGTATTATTTGCACTAAATTCGTATATTGTACTACTCTTGTACTTATGATGTACAATTCTCGCATTCTACCGATTCATACTAGATCTGACCAACTGTCCATCCTACCTCCTCTATGCTCTTGACTGGCCAGCTCTGTCTAAGGGTCAAGTTCCATGTACACTACATAAATAAGAAATACAGTTATATTCTTCATAATTCTCTCCATTTCACCAATTTCTCACACATTCATGCACTTAAAGTGTGTAGTTTAAAATTATCACATTTAATTTAAGAATTTAGTGTTTGTCTTGTCACACAAGATAAAGTTATCTATTAAAATCTCAAAATGATATATTTTGGAGTTTGGGGGAAAAATAAAGGACATTTTGAAAAAATCTCATGTTGAAAGAGAGAAGCAAAATTTCCAAAACATCATTCATTTCTTTCCCCAAACCCAAAACAACGTGTTTTAAGATTGTAGAAGATAACTTTGCCAGAGAAATATCATCCCCTTAATTTATTATCAAATGGGTTTGTTCTTAGTTATCCTTCCCTTTCCCCCTTATACATTTTCTAGTTACAATTTATAATAAATAAGATTTGATTGTGAAGGTCAATTTTCTTTAATGTAAGAAAAAAAAATTAAACACAAGTGTTAAGAAATTATCGATATCTTAACTAGCCTATATCTTTAATTACTAGTGATGCTATATTAAAAATTAGACATATAGCAAACAAGTTTTTTTTTCCTCTAAGAAATTCTCTTTTTTCCCCTGCCAAAACGTGAAAGTGGGAACAATGATTCTCCATATGCTAGACAAAAAGTAGAGGTCCAGAGAGAAGTATAGGGGGTGAATTTTATTCACTTTCGCAAAAGAGCGGATAAAATTAAGAACTAATATTCGCTGAAAGATCAAAATTTTCAGGACAAAGTTACATTTTCCATAAAATCACGAGTAAGCTTTAATTATGTGAACAAAATTGGCTTAAAGGAGACTTAATTTTGTAGGCTAAAATACTTAAAGGAATGAATTTTGGTTAATGATATTAAAGGTTGAGATTAGGGGTGGCAAATCGTGTTCGTGGGTCGGGTTCGGGTCGACCTGTGTCTGACACGAACATGAATAGATTCAACCCGAACACGACCCGATTAATTATTAGTGTCAAAATTCTCAACCCGAACACGACCCACTTTTTCTGCGGGTTGACACGACACGACCCGAAAAATCTTATAATATAAGTGTGATCCATTTATTACACGACTCGCCCCAAAAAAGCACCAAATCTGATTGCAATATAACAAAAAAAAAATCTTCAATAAAAAGAAACCTAGAGTGTATATATTTTTTTTATATCATTCAATAAAATTACCATAATAACCTTGAAAAAAAAATATATATATTTGCGGGTCAGAGCGGGTTCACGGGTTGACCCGTGACCCGACACGAATATTTTCGTGTTATATTTTTCCAACCCGAACACGACCCATTTATTAAACGGGTTGACCCGAACACGAAAATTTCGTGTCGGGTCCGGGTTGGGTTGGCGGGTCATGTCTTAAATTGCCACCCCTAGTTGAGATAATCTTTTGACGGACCAAGAAATTAAGTATGAGGTTAATTTATGTCACAAATAGAGAGAATGTTAAAAAGCACTAGGAAGAAATAGCTACATTCCTCCATAACCAACACAAACCAACACTCTTGCAGTTATAGAAAAATTTCCTTAAAGTTTACCCCCAAAAACAAAACAAAAAATTTCCTTAAAAACTTAACATTAAAACCAACACAAAAAAACATTGGGGTATTCCAACTATTTCTGGTTAACTTCATAGAGTATCTGTCCACTCTTCTATTGTGTAGAAATTTTGAAGCCCTTAATAAAAAGAAATTATAGTGCAATCCTTTGCATCTGATGCTTTTATAATATTCCATACGGTTGGTCTCACCTATTTTGATAAATTACCAGCTATTTAACACTATATACTATGTGAAGAGTTGAAGCTGTATCTTTAATGTTCCATAGGGTAAACAAACTGAAAAACCTATTATTTCTACACCAAAATCTCAATGTCTTTGGTGTTCCAATTTAAGCCCTTGCTGAGGCTTACGGCACGCCCTAACTTAGGAATGGGACAAATTCCTCTCCTGTTACGTTAACAACAGCAAGCCCCCACCACCATAAAATGAAGTAAAAATATCTCACTGCACGCCATCACGCTATTATCTCTTTAAAGGAACACCAAAGGTAAGTCAAGCACTGGCATACTATGTTGACCATTATATTGCTTCAATACCGAGATATGAAACACATGATGGATGCGACGGCCTTCAGGTAAATTAAGTTAGTAAGCAACATGACTCAAATTCTCAAAACACACTTGATGGGGGGCAAAGGATCAAAGTACCTCTTAGCTAATTTTTGGTTGGTGCGACACACCACTTCACTTGGCACAAGGAGATATGGATGTTCTAAGTCGATCATACATGTCAAAATAAAAGTGAAAACACTTGACTGCATTTACTCATATGAGATTTTTTCCCAAGCTCATTTTTTACACATGATTGACATTGTGTAACAATTCATACGTAATATAAGCCTTTCCAAGGCTTAATTCTATGATCCATATCGATCCATGGATCTTTCCGATGACACAAAACACACATATCATGTCTCAAAATAATATATCAACATAATTATATACATTATTACATCAATGCACCAATATGGCATTCAAATGTTTACCACATATAAACCCTATGCATTTTCTTCTAAACAAATGTAATAGGCTTATTCAAAATATGCATAGCTAAACTCTATGCGCTCTCCAAAATACCTACACATGTCATGTACATCAAAAAGGATCATCGCAGTTTAATGTCATGCAATAAACTCTATCCTAGACTCTTGCCACATAATGCTCCAACATCATTAGTATCTCTACATGAAATATGGTTCCCCACACAAGGTGAAAAAAACATCTTAGTAAACTAAGGGTCATTGGAGGATTTTTTCACCCCAAAGTTCACTTCAGGCATAATAGCAATAAACAAAATAATACAAAATATATGCATGCATGCAATGTTGCAATAACAGTCTAATATCCTTCTTGGTACTCACACCGTCCACATGATTTACAAATGACATGGTCGTAGCCATCCCTCCTGGTAAACATATTGTAAAACCCCGTGTATACCTGGTTTGTTATCATATCATTGCATTAAGCAACACTTAATTAAAATTGCGGAATAACTTTTTCTTTCATTTAATTATGACATCATTATCATTTACCAAGTTAATTACTTAATTCATTTTTCAAAACATCGCCGATATGTAATTGCAAATAAACAACTAACTGAATACCTCATAATATAGATAATGTGTCTCTAGTTACGAAACTACAACACGTAGACCGGACATAATCCTGATAGTTTACACAACACCAAACTAAAAACATAACATAATACATGTGGCATGGACAATCCCCATGCTCACCAAATAAGGCAACAAAGCCCAACAAAGTCTCACATCAAATAACAAAATAATAAATGTAAAGCATGTCAGCATCCAGCAAATCATCATACAAGCATAATCTCAACTCAGCTTCAGCCTCCTGCCACCCGAGGTATCAACCCCCGAGTTATCTGAACCTGAAAATGTGCCCCAAACGTGGGGTGAGATCTCTAAGAAGAAATCTCAGTAAGACAAGGGGTCCTCAAGGATTTCTCCACCCCAAGCTCACTTACATGTGCAATATAAGTTCAAAAGCAGTTTAATAATAAAAGTTCCAAAATCAGTGCAATATAGCATATAATCATGTCATGTGTGTCAACTATTCTATTAGCCAGAGAAATGCAGGATTTACATACGTCTATTACCTACATTCAGTTCAAGACGCCACTTGCACTCCACCCACAAAATCACCATCTTGTATGACGCCACATACTCAGGCTTACCGTCTAGGTGGAACAACACATGCATATCATAAGGCATTCACATAACAACTCAACAGCATTTCAAATATCAATACATGAAAACACATCATGCATATAAACCATCCCCCATGGGGCATAATGGAACCAACAATAGCTAAACCGAGGACACAAAAGCTTACCTCACAAGCTAACTATCCAATAAGAGTCCAACCAAGCTCAAGGTCCACAAACAGCACTCTCACAGTCTGTTTATACCAACAATCATATCAACAATCATAATCTATAAGCATATAACATAAAGACAACGCTTTCCTTTTACGTTTCATGTCTTTAGGCTTCTCACAAAGCCATGAGTCCTTAATCACTTAGATTCTGACTTAGTTAATTATTACAGAGGTTCAACTTACTCAATCTAGGGTCCACAAACCCCAAATACAATTCTGTATGAACAATACAGTTACTGTCTCGAAATTCCCATAATATCCGGATATATGTCGGGGTCATATCCGGATATGATATCCGGATATCCATATGCGGATATCACAAGACCCCATATCCGGATATCAATATCCGGGTATTTCGCGACAGAATGCAGTTTCTGCATTTCGTGAGATATCACTCCCAAGGTTCCATTTTTAACACATTAGAACGTTAAAACATGCATCTTTAAGCCTCTTTAGGTCAGTGATCACGTTAGTTACTTAAACAACTCATTAAGTATGCCATGACTCCACTTTTAACTAAAGAAACTCATGATCAAAGGTGGTGAAGCTTACCCAAGGCTCAAAACAGAAAAAAGAGATGCTCTTGGAGCTCTTAATACAGCCACAAGGTCTGCTACAATGGGAGCACGAAAATGACAAGCAAGCAAGGTCATTTCTCCTCAAGAATGGCTTCTTGAAGCTCTCAATGCCAAGAAGATGACCCCACAACCCAACACAAGAAACTCAGCCCCTCCAAAACCTCATAAACAGAACCTAAAATCAGAACACATAGGCTCTCCTCCCACTCAAGTCTCAACCACTCCCAACCATGGTGTTTTGATGAAGAACAACGGAGAAAGGTGGTCACTTTGGAGGTTTCTTTGGAGAAGATGAGGGTGGCAATGGAGGGGAGGCTGATCAGCAGCCAAAGTGTCTCATGCAGCGTAATATTATGGCCTAGGGTTTTGTGCGATAATATATATAGGGTCATTATGCTTTAATCGTATTGTATTAGCACTAATAGCTACTCTTAGTATTTTAATCCCAAACTTTGGATTCTGAACCTAGCCATTTTTCTAGGATTTTTCATATTTTTATTTTATTTTTCACAGAACCTTTCTGGTACGCGCTTCTACATAACCAGTATCAGTTCTGGCACCAGTTCTCATTATTTTGACTTGAAACTTGACATACTAGTCCTATATATTATTTTAGGAATATTCATGCACTTATTATAATTTTTCGGGATACTTCATCGGTACACATTTATACCGTGAGGCATGACCGATATCTGCACTTTTCGTTAGAAAATAGACTTTCAGCATTACTAATCACTTACCATAATTATCTAAGCCTTATCATAATTATTAGGGTCAATTATGAAATTATCTCATTGATCTCACAATTTATTGATTAATTTTCTAATTTAACAGTGCGGGTTCTTACAGATATCGTCAACAAGATGCTCAAGACAAATAATCCTACTAGCCAGAGAATAATGTATGCATTAAGTAGGGAAACTATCCTATAACATACTAGTTTATGCATAATGCAACATATCGTACGAATTACGTAAGGAAACCATCTTGCCACATACCCGTGTAAGGAAACCATCTTACACCACACACCAAGCAACACATATCATGCATTATATCACAATTAATTGCACAAACCACATAAACCAAAACCCATTCTGGGTTTAGTGGAACAATAAAAGGATAAATCCCAAGGTCCGAAAGATTACCTCAAGTAGCTTCCTTCCCAATTCTTTCTTTAAGATCATGCAATCCATCGAAGTGTTAAAACCACAAGGTCCACACTAGTTTCTCACTAGTACCACCTATTACAAAGGTGTATATATGATCACAACAGACTTCATACTATAATTATTAAGCTGCTAGTTACAATTGCAACAAGAAATCTAAATTAGTAACATACTCTAATTCTTGAATCACTTAAGAATCAAGATCATGCTCCATTGCTTGATCCACCATTTGATCTTCCACTTGAAAGACCTTTAGCTCCACACTATGCCATCAAACAACTAATAATATATTATCAGTTAACTAATCCAAGCCTTAAAACACAAGTGTTCAACACTTTATCATGGCCTAGTTTTTGGAAAATAACAAAGGTTTTTAAAATGGTTATTTCAACACTTTCACCATTTAAATCAACTCATCATCATTCTTTCCAACATAAATCAAACCAAATTCCTACCACAAAACACTATTCATGAAGTTATTATTCACCAAGAACCTAGATTTGTCAAATCTTTATGAAAAATTGAAATGAGTTGTTATTTCTTACCATAAATCCTTCTAGGATGAAGAGGGAAATACTTTCCATGCTTTAATGGGTTGAAACCCTCATCAAACTCCAAAACTTCAAGATTTTTCCTAAGCTTTAAGAAGAAAAGATCTCTCTCTACAAGACCTCTCAAGGGAAATTAGTTGGTGGGTTTTATTCTTGGTAGGATTCTAAAGCACTTTTGGTGTTGAAACTTTTGGATCTCATCCTCTAGGACTCAAACTAGGTTTCAAGCTCTCTCTCAAATGGATGTTTTGACCGCAAAATTAGAAAATATGTCTAGCCTAAGGAAACTTTTCACACCTCTGTTAATTTAGGGGAGGCCTGCGCCTTATAAAAATTGTCTACCTAAGAGTGTGCATTGGCCCATAGGTCTTGGCAGAAGGTTAGAGTTCTAGCTCTTTTAAAGCGGTATCTCATTTATGGCTTGGGCCCTCGGGAGGAGGCATTCTTCGCCTTCCACCTAAGCTACACAAGAAAAGCCTAAAGCTAATCCTAGGAACAATGAAGCTTCATAGGGTCTTTCTATTCAGGTGGAAGTAGTCCTCATTTTCATAGATATGTGTATTTCACTTAGGCTTTCTCCGAGATAGTGCCAAGATCGTTACACCTTAAGCGTGGGTCGGGACTTACCTTAGAAGAAATTTTGCTACCTTCGGATTGTTACAGAAAAAAGTCGCCATTCACTGGGCCTTCGATCGTCAAACCTTTTGTCATCAAGTCACTAGTTTCCTTGACCTTATAGCACTGGTGTTGGGACATTCAAATATGATGGAGTCCCACATTGATTGATAATATACTAAGTGAATTCCATATAAGTGGAAGGACCCATTAACCTAGTGTCATCAGGTCTTGGGTTGAGACGTGATATTGGATCCACTTGTTACAGTTGGTGTAGCTTAACTTATTGATGGTGGTTTCACACATTAAGTTCATAGATCCTCTCACTTATATGGATTTCATTTAGCCTATTACTAACCAATGTGAGAATCTATCACACTTGAATATCCTAACAATCTCAACCTCAAGTGTAAAACATTACATTAGTATGATTTTCCTAGTACTCGAGGCCCAAGTGCATAATCTGCCTCTAGCCAAACACCTGGCTAGCTGAAGCCCAACTTGACGCTGATACCATTGTTAGGAGAGTTAGAAGGATCTCATGGCAGAGAACCACCACCAATGGGTTAAGCTACACTAATTTTAATGAGTGGATCTAATACCATGGGCTTATTTTACCTCGCTTGACAATGGTATCAGAGTCGAATTGAGCTCGAGCTAGCTTGGTATTTGGCTAGAGGAAGGTTGAGTACTTGAGCCTGGAGTATTAAGGGGGCGCACTAATGAGGAGTTTCACATTTCAGGGAAAGATTATAAGGATATTTAAGTGTAATGGAGTCCCCATTGGTTAGTAATGAGCTAAGATAAACTCACATAAGTGGGAGGATCCATGAACTCAATATGTGAAACCCCATATTAGTAAGCTTCACCTAGTACTCTAGGCCCATGTACACAATCCGATTCTACCCAAACACCCAGCTAGCTCAAGTCAGACTCAACTCTGATATCATTGTCAGGTGAATCAGGAGGAGCCTATGGTAGGGTACCATCACCAATGGGCTAAGCTACACCAATTATAACAAATGGATCTGACACCATGGGCTCCCCTTGCCTTATTTGATAGTGGTATTAGAGTCGGGTTGAGCGTGAACTAGCTTATAGATGCAGGTTAAGAACTTGGGCCTGGAATATTAGGAGGACCATATTATTATGTAATTTAACACTTGAAGGGGAGATTGTTAGGATATTCTGTCACGACCCGATTCTGAACCTTGATCGGCGCGCAGGCTAAGGTATCCCAAATTCCCTTAGCCTGTGGTGAGCCTATTTTCCTCAAAGACTCCATAAAACAAAGAAGATTTCAACAAATTCATATTCTAAAAAAATGAAAAAATTCAATCACCTAGTACACAATGTATATATTACCAACCAACAGCAATAATAACAAAATAAATAATCCAGACTTTAGAAATTTGACACAATCTAAAAGATGTCGCTATCATAATTACCATAGAAGCATAATATTCAAAGTTCCAAAATAAACAAAGGAATGACATCATATCCTAAAAGAATGCTACAAGAATAAGCTACGGAAAGATCTGTAACTTCTGGCAGCCTGCTACTTAGATGCCTAGTGATCTGAATGGTAAAATAAAATAAATGTGAGTCACACAAACTTAATGAGGGCATAATAATTACAACAAATAGGAAGGGGAAACAAGATACGCACAAGTGCTTTATCCTTTTGACAACTTAGTCATAAACATATTTGACAATAAAAGTAAATAATGTAAATAAAATCAACAAAGTAGATATGTGAATAACAAATCAAGAAATTTTAGAATAATGTAATGAGAATTTACAAAGCAATATAAAATCATAAGTGTTATATAATGGGGATCACACATGATAGAATCTAGCAATGGTGGCTCCATCTCACTGACAGTCTTTTCCTCCTAAGGGTGGACTTTCCTTTAGGGGTGACTCATCTAATTGGTAGCCTTTTCCTTTCTCAAGTCAAATCATATAATAACATCTCATCGGGGTGGCTTCATCTCTCTAATAGCCCACTCCTTCAAGAGATGGCCTCTCTCTATACCTAGTACAATAGGACCACTCAAATGAGTTGTACCTCAAGTCAATGTCCACATGGAAGTCCTAAGAGCTAAGCTCTATCAGATATATCCCTTCAAAGGAAGCCCATATCATATTCTTTTGACCAATTAACATTAACCAATCAACTCATGATTTTGTGGCTATATTCGTAAGCACATCATAACACACATCCAATTCCATACTAGTCCGTATACTAATCATGCAATCCAGCCTCTGGAGCTCGTTCGTTGGTCCGTAAACCAATAAATAATCACACTCTATATGAATGCATATTACACCAAACTCTAACAATCCAATCAATCATCCAATACAATAACCAGTACTCTAATGCTTTTCTTTGGCTCCAAAGAAGATCAATAAAACGTAATTCTCCAACAACAACCTATTCCAAAGTAATTTAATACATGAATTTATCAATTCATGCCTCAACTCATCAATACACAATGAATTAGTACTTACCCCAAATTCTTGAAAACACAATGATAAAACCCTAACTTAAAGTTGGGTTCAAGGATGGTTCTTTCAACAAATCACAATTAGATTCAATACACCTACACCAAAAACACATAACCCAACATCAACTTCACCCTAATAATCCATAATCAAGTAATCCCCAAATTTCATGAACCCTAGGTTATAAATTCCTCGAGAAACTCAAAATAGGTTTATGGGTTCTTACCTCCAACCCCTTAAGCATGAAAAGATGAAGCTCCAAGCTTCAATGGAGGACAAACTCCTCTCTCTGTTAATCCCTCAAAGTGGGGCACCAGCAAAAGGAGAAGAGATGGATTTTTCATGGAAATAGGTGAGGGGAAAATAAGATGGAAGTAGTGGGTTCTTGCTCTAACTATGGTCATACAAAGGAAGGAGGAAGGATAAAAATCTCTCACTTGGCTGAAAATGAAGCAGAGAAAAGAGTTGAAACTTGGGTTGTATTTTTTTGGAGAAACAATGTGGGATGAGGAAGAGAAAGGGAAAGGAAAAGAGAGAATGCACTTTTTGATTCTCAAAATTGAAGGAAAAGCCCATTTTGTCCCATAATCCTCTTTCCATTCAATATCACTCACTTAAGCCACTTAACTTTGTGATCCTTGAGCTAATCAGTTTTAGGTAAGTGTTTCACGCTTAATTTATTTAGCGGTCTTACTAATTTTTTCAAATTACAAATTTTCCCCAACACTTTTAATATTTATAATTTTGCCCCAAAAAGTGACTTAGTTCTAAATTTAGATTTTTTAACTAATTAATTATTAATTCTCAATTACCTAATTTAATTATTTGGGTTATTATATCCCCTTATAATAGCTTATCTTGCTACGGACAAGATAAAATAAGCCAATGGGATAAACTTATTTTATCATGTTGGTTCACCAAACAATGATTAAGAGTAGGATATGATAGTCTATCATATCTTGTCTTCTCTATCCTGACCACCAACTGAACCATATGAAACTTTAAAAACTAAGAAGAAAACTTATGCGTCAAGGGTAATAACTCATGGATGCTTTACTCGCTATCTTCCAATATATACATATGACCTTTCGAGGGTTGAAAATCACTTGTCTGGTTGAAGTTCTCTCTTTCAAATGGTTTTTCACACATCTAGTTTTGCATCAAGTACGACCATACTTCACGAGAATTTCTCACGTGACACCATTGAACACACGGGAATGTCACATAGCAACTAGTTGTTCATACACCTGGTATGCAACTAGTAGTGCACATGTTACATGTGCAACTGAAAGGAGCTTGTCATGTGACATTTATACATGTACTACATGCACAATTAATTATACACCAAATGTGTATGCAACACCTCCAAACATGTTGATCAATTGGTACAAGGTTGTTCCAATTCAACCAATGATTTCGAAAATGCCTTGCAAGATCACTATGATCATATTTAACAAAAATAAATTCTCTTTATGGAACAACTTGTTTCCACAATATTAGAGAGTTTGACAAATGCCTTACAAGCACATGGTAGTCCCAAAATCGATATAAAGTTTTTCAAGTCCATTGGACATCCCCTGATGCGGTACATGAAGATAATGAATATAGAAAGGGGCAAAAAAGCAATGCACTTCGTATATAGCATATACTCATAAATAGAGGTGTGCAAAATAACCAAAAAAATGAATTGAACTGCACTTAAAAGAATTGCATGTTGAAAATCAATTCATGACCTGGACTGATTTTTTGAAAAACTAGATCACAAACTGAATTGATTTTAAAAATCAGTTCAAGAACCGAATTGGTTTAAAAAACCAATTCATGAACCAAATTATTTTTTTCTTCTCTTCTTTTTTTTCTCTCAAATTTTCTTCTCTTATGTGTTTGTTTAGTGCCTTCTTTTATCTATATTTTTATTATTTTATTTCTTTAATTATTTTTTTTTCTTTTCTTTGTACTCTTATGTACTTTTCTCTCTTATTTATCTTTATTTTTAGTTTATTTTATTTTAAATTGTTTGTTTCTTTTATTTTCAAAATTTTAATATTATTTATATTTTTTTCCTCAATCTTTTCATACTTTTCACTTGGGTTCTAAACTGGTTTAGAAACCAGTTTTACGGGTGTGCAAAAGAATTGAATTGCATTTCACTCAAAAAAACATTTTTAAAAATCAGTTCATAGCTGATTTTCAAAAAACCAGTTCTTGAATTGAATATATTTTAAAAATCAATTTATTAACCGAATTAGATTTTTTCTTCTCTTTTATTTATTAATTTTTCTTCATGCCTCTCTAGTTTTATTCTTTTATTTATTTATTTACTATCTTTATTTCATTTTATTTTTATCTTTATTTATTTTTTTACTTTATTTTTTATTTTATTTTTTATTTTTTCATTTCTACTATCATTTATATATTTTTAAAAATTTATATATTTTTTCCTTCTATATTATCATACGTTTCACTTGGGTTTAGATTTGATTTTAAAGAGTGTGCATGACATCCTTCTCGGAATTAGATTTTTTTTTTAATTTCTATTCCCGGGAATAGAAATGCATAGAAAACTTAATTGGTGAAATCAGTTTTTGATTTTCGGGATGAACCGGTTTAATTTTTGTGCTGAGAACAAAAAAAAGAATAAAAAATTATCTGCTTTTTTGTTCTCGGGACAAAAAACACTTGTCTCTCTCAATCACACCACCACCACCATCATTCTGACACGACCTCCACCCACCGCCATCATCACTACCACCATGCCACTGTCATCGTCACCACCAATGCCACTCCCACTGCCACCAACCACCACCACCATCATCGCAACCACTTCCGCCACTGCCATCATTATGCTACAACTGCCACCGCTGCCGCCACCATCGTCGCCAACCACCACTACCATCATCGCAGCCACTATCATCATCACCACCACTACCATCACCATGTCATCACCACCGCAACCATGCCACCACTACAACCACCGTCACCAACCACCACCATGATCATCGCAACCACTGCTGCCACCTCCACCACAATGTCAACACCACCGCCGCCACCACCTCCACCATACCACCACCACCACCATTGCTGCCACTATGCCACCATCATCATCGCAGCCACTGTCGTTACCGCCGCCACCATGCCATCACTACCACTACCATCATCATGTCGCCACCACTACCACCCCCACTATTGCCACCATTACCACCACCACGCCAACATTACCACTAGTTATAAACAAGTCTTGAACTGAATTGGTTCAAAAAAATAAACTAATTCAATTCTCCAAATTGAATCATTTTTCCAGTTTAGTTCAGCAAAGAAAACCGAACCGAACTAAATTGTGCACACCCCTAAGATTAAATACCCAAGGAGTACGTAATATCTCGAGCGTTGACGAGGGTAAGGAGTAGATAGTCCTTTGGTATCTGGGTTGGACTACGCTACTAATCGAAAATCCCAATGCTTGGAGTCCAGACCCACTAAGGTAGGAGGGCTATGACAGTAGGCTCTTAACAGGCTTCTAGCGAGAGAGGTACATGAATGAATCGAATCAACACTCGAACAAGAGCGATCCAGAAGTTGGGCAAGTATGGGACTGTATAATTAATGATGGCTTAAAGGAATTAATGTGTACTACCTATACTACTAAGATGCATCTACTTTTTGGCAATTCATAAATTAAGAACTTCATAGTAAAACGTGTTTGACTTTGAGCAATATGGGATGAGTGACCTTTTGGAAAGTTTTTCAAAAAGTGTGAGTGAGGACATAGTACGCTGAAAAGTTTAGTGTTAGTTTGTAAGGACAGACATTGATCCTGCAAGTGGTCAAGGGCTACAAGCATCCTATTGACTATTAATGTATTCAACGTGCTTTTTTTTTTCTTTCTTTTTTTTCATCTTTTAAGGTTTTTGTGAGAGTTAAATACCCTGGAGTAACCTTTTGTTTATTAATATATTTAACGAGTTTTTTTTTTCTTTCTGTTTTTTTATTTTTATTTTATCTTTCAAGGTTTTTGTGAGGGTTAAATACCCGTAACCTATTGACTATTAATATAGGAAAAAGTGTCTATTATCTTAAAGGACGTAAAGTTGTATCATTTTAAGTGATAGGACGATATAGATAAAGGAGGAGAGAGAGTGGACCAAAAAATATAAAAGTGTGAGTCTCGCTTCTTTGTGAGAGTGAAATGGCATAAATTGTGTCATTTAAAAGGACAAACATTTTTCCCATTAATATATCCAACGAATGATTTTTTTTTTGTTTCTTTATTTTCATCTTCGAAGGTTTCTGTGAGGGTTGAATACCCTATTGACTATTAATATATTCAACGAGTGTTTTTTTTCTTCTTCTTTATTTTCATGCAGAATATATCAACAACGAGTTAAAATGTTATTTGCATAGATTATTGTTGCTGTCTTTAAAACCTCATCAAATGGCCTGTTTCCACCAAACTCGTACAATTAGTTAGTGGAAGCTAGCAACCATGGTGCACGTAGATATTATTGAAGGGTTTAAGGTGTTGGAGGGGTTGATGTGCTTAATCATTTGTTTGAACGTGGTGAATTGAGTATGATTCTTGAAGGGTTCCCGAAGACAAAGCTTCGTGATACTGGATGTGAGGTATGTTATTGTGATAATTGCAGTGGGAATAGGAAAGTGTTTCATAAGTATGAAAGGTTGTTGAAGATGTGCTTGGCGTGCCATGAGAATGGATAATCTCGGTTACTAGGTTGGTTATACGTGATAATGACATGAATTCATTTGATTGATGTTGGTAATGTGGGAATAAATCTTTAGTGCTAATATTGCACCAAAGATTCAGTGCATTCCATCAATGGAAACATTACATGTCGGTCAAAATTCTTTTTCCTCTGCCAAATTCTTTCTCTCTACTCTGATGTGTAATGTTCTCATTGGTGGGATGCATTGAATCTAGGTACAACAGATACTCCTAAGATTTATTCGAATGATTCAAGGTTCCAAAGCACCGTTTGAATTTATGGTTAGATTTTAGTTTTGCTCCTTGAACTGCGTTTTGTTTTATTCAAGATTGTGCTTTCATTTTTTTAACTTCATCAAAATGAAAATTTGATATCAGATTGTGTATATTGTGTCCCTTGCTGGTTGCGGCAACGTAAATATATTTATGTAACTTGGCATTGATTGTTGTTAATAATTGTTTAGTTGGTTTTGAAGTTGTTTAAGGTATTATGTTTTGCTGATGTGATTCTAGTTGTTATGGGGTTCTGTTGACCTCGTTTGAGTTGTTTATGCGTATCAATTTACTAAACCATTTTTTGCTATTGTGTTCGGATCAGGTTGTAGAGTTGGCCCCCCAAGAGTTCTACATTCTTCAAATGCTAGCCATGAACCCCCAAAACGAAGCACAATCTTAAACATTTACTATTCTAGTTCGTAAAAGCTTGAAAAGACAGGCTTTGGTTTGGTAACCATATACAATACAAAATTTTACTATGGTTCGTAGGAGAAAAATAACAAGATTGAAGTGTTGAGGTGATGTGATGGTTATTGCGTACATGGTTAGAGTCCTTGTGAACTATGGTAATTTCCTCTTTCCAATAATCATATGATTGCTCTTCCAATTCAGGGTTGCTTTCCAAAAGATTAATGATGTGGATACGGTTCTCTTTTGAGGATATTAGGTGTGCAAAATTTAGCATGGGTCCACTCCAACGATGCATCATTTGTCCACCCAATAAACCTTTTCCAAAAGTTCTATGCTCATTTAAATATACGTGTACGTTAATTCCACATGCTTACAGTTCAACTACAAATTTAACTCGTTGAGCTTGAGCCAATTGAACCATGAAACTAGCTCGATTTTTAAAAACATTGATCTCCATTCTCCACCACTGTCCATTGAGGGAGGAAGCAATTATAAAGAGATAAGCCTCTATTGATCTTCGGCCCCAGTGTCTTGGCATCAGCACTGAATAGTGTTCAATATTGACTTATTGAGATTTTTAACTAGAGATGACCTCAAACTTATTTTCTTAATTATGTCGAGGCAGAGCCAATAGTACCTAGGCTCGAGCCTTACTTTATTCCATGCCATGCTCCTCCATCAAAACATACCTAGAGGTCATTTTAGGTCCAAACATCACCAATCATTCAACTGCTTTTTTATGACAATAAATTCCTCGAATGGTAGAGCATCAGTAAGGTTGCTACTCCATGTGATCGGAAGATCACAGGTTCAAATATGAAAAACAATCTCCTTACAAAGATGTAACAGCAATGATATGTACAAACCCTCATTCCCAATTTCGCAAGTTTGGAACTTTGAGCATTTGGATTTGCCCTTTAAATTCCTCAAATAATAAAATATGATATCAAAATGACTATTGTAATTTGTGTCACAAGAAAAACAACTTATACTACTAACACAGCAAGTATTTTGTTAAATTTGTAACAAGTCTTCCACATCTCATATAAATAGTACCAAAAAAGAAATTGCGCCATCACAACAAAACTGCTTTGTTGATATAATCATCAACTATAAAATAGTTTCAACCTAAATTTCGACGTGGGTACAATTGGTGTCACTCAAAGTTACAGCTACCTATACACAGATAAATGTGTTGGCAATGACAGCAAAATTCACCTCAACAAAACTTCGTAGAAGATATGTTCTAGCTTCTCATTTTCTAAGAGATCAAATTATCCTGAAATTGTATTCTTCAAAAAACTTAAACTATGAGCATTATAAATGATGGACGTTTGGCAATTCAGTATGCTACTGACTTGGAGATAGAAGAATCTTCAGCATCTCGTACGTCATGAAGACAATGCCCACACTAGGAACAACCTTGTAGTACTCAGGCAGAATGCCTCTATACAAACCACGTAACCCTTCATTTTGAATTATATGCCCAAATGTCCCAAACAAGCCAGTGTTATAGACACGAGCTCGACCACCGACACCCTCTAACTGCATCCTGCGCCTTACAAGATCCAAAGGAAATGTTGCTGCATGTTGCAGTAGACATTAAACACAAAAAGTTAGGTAATGAATCATGCTCAACATGAAATATTATCTTACCTACTAGTGTATATTCTTTCAGTGAAAACAAGTTCTTACACTAGCTAACCAATGTCATTTTATGGGTATTAATACATGCAGAAAAGGTCAGCTTACACCAGAAGGCACACCACATAATGTCACTAAGAATAGAACTTCCAAAGCAGGAATGAAATATGTAACATTTTAACTAAAAACTTAAAAAAAAAATGCATTCTCAATCCCTGAAGAAGGGAAGAGAAACAGTAGCAAGACAACCAAATGGACATTCAGATAAATGACTATGAATTTCCAAGCATCACAATAATCTAATCTTATCACATACAACAAAAGTAACTAAATGAGCATCAAATATAAATAAATGTAATATCATAGCAGGCACAGGATGCAGAATATTCTATCTAAAAACTTGAGAAATTCATACTCAGATTAGAGATAACCACTATCAACAAGCACTCACCTGTTGATGATGCAATTCCTGAAAGACTGCCACAGGCAAGACTAACCATGGCAGTAGGATCATCAGGCCTATATTCAAAAGAAACAGAAAATTAATATTTACAAAATCATATGCACAGAGCATAAGATATCTTCAGCACAAATACTCCTAATTCCATGCAATTTTAGAAATTCACCTTTTTGACTGCCATGAAGAACGTAATGATTCATAAACAGAAAAACTTATAGCTATACTGGGCCCAACGCCCTGCATCACACAAAATAATTAGTTATGTCAATTATAAAAATATAGCACGATCAACATAAAGAAGCCAACAAGAAGTGAAAATGCATCATGAGCATACCAACAATGTCGCTCCAAGTCCCTTATACAGACCCAAGAAACCTTCTTCTCTACAGATGGTACTGAAAGCATGTGAGATACCCCTGTAGTATATGGTACTTCTCTGCGAAGGAATATAATATAAGGGTCTCAACACTCTAGGTAAAAGAGACTATCAGCACTCAAGGTAAGAGAGTTAACAGAAAATCATGATGAATGGGATCCGATTCAATCAAACAATAGAGATCACGCAAAATATATCTAAGTCATTCATGCAAACAACTCAGGGCTTGAAAAGAGTCTCCAACAATTCTACAAAAATTGCTAATTACCTGTGCCGCAAGTCGTGTTCTCACAAGATCCAAAGGATATGTGGCAGAAGCAGCTGTTATACCTGCCAAACCACCACCCACAAAGTGCACAAAGAGGTCTGCAGTTGCATTACCTCTAGAATTCTCCCCCACCAGTGAATGTAATAGCTGCAATACAATAAAGAGAAGATGAAATTAATTTAAGCTATAAGAATACATGCCACAACTTCTGAACCACTTACATTATAGAAAGAACATCAGAGATTACATTCTTATAGCGTTCAAAGGCATAGAAGCTGACGGCAGAATATGGGAGACGGTGAGCAATAGTCACCAAATTGCCTCTCCAAAATGCTCTAAATCCTTCTTCTTTGACAATACGTGAAGCCTCAAACCAAATGCTTGGCTTGCTCAATGTTGCCACATCAGAATGCATACCTTGCACCTGTTAAAGTCAAGACACATAGAATAGTCCGATAAACACCAGTTAAAAGAAATGCGTTTCTTTTAATCAAGAAGAGAAACGATGGATATGTACAATATCAATCAACTTACATTTTGAAATCATATGTAATTAAAGAAAATTACAGAATCTAGATCTTTGCAATAATGATTACCAGTGGCACTCACATAACTAATATATTAAGACTGTTAGAAATAAATAGGATCAATGGTCAATAACATATATATATATATATATATATATATATATATATATATATATATAGGGGCGGGTTCTTTTTACACCGGTGTAAGACTAACAAGTCTTACACCACATGGACGGAAATCATTGGTTGGTATTTGTAGTGTAATTAATGATTAATTAATATTAATTAATTCGTATGACTTCCTACCTTATAACCGTTGGATGCACACGGAAATCAACAATTGAGATGCTATGTAAGACTTATTTGTCTTACACCGGTGTAAAATGATATTGATCCATATATATATATATATATATATATATATATATATATATATATAAACACACACCTAATACACAGAGCTTATATATAAACTGACAGAGAGCTATCATTAGCTCGGCTTTTGTTGCCTCAAGAAAAACACATTCAAAACCAATATTTGCTCCAAAAGGACAAAAACAACTAAACACCCAGGTACAAGGTTCATTACACCAAACCAACTAAACCAGAAACCAAAACCGACTACCTCAAAAACCATATTCCTATCACTCATCCTAGTCAAACGAAAATCCAAAAACAAAAAAAAAAATCAAATAATAATAATAATAATTAAAAAAAAGAAAAGAAACAACTAAACCCAGAAACCAAAATCCATCAGTCCGATTCAGCAGAAATTCAGAAACCTCATTACCCACATCTCATACCAAATAAACAATAATTCAAACAAATTCAAAACAAAAATAAAAATAATTACAAAAAATAAAGAACCTGAAAAAGAATAGTGAGACGCGCAAGGGGTGCGGTGCAAGTCTTGCTAAAAGCACCGGCGATGCCACCAGCGAGAAGCTGATGCACTGTTCCAAGCTGGTGCTGATGCTGGCTGTTTTGTGACAATAATTTGGTGGTGGTGGTGGTGGCGGCGGCGGCGCCATCAACGGTGGCCCCTTGGGCGGTGTTGAGGGCTCTCTGTCCCCCTTCGACAACCATCCCCACACGAGCTTCCATATTTTACGGAAACCCAGAAACTCGAAATCAAATATCAGTGTGTGTCTTGTTCTCGCAGAGTTGGCTGTGCTTTGAATTTATACGATGTTACATCGAAACTACTGTGGGAAGGGTTTGAATTGTAGATGGAAGAAGAAGAATTGTAATAAATGTGGAAACTTCCAATTTTGAAGGGTGCGAAGAATAACCCTCTCCCTCTGAGCTCTAAATGGTTGTTGGAACAATTAGGGTTTTTGGTGGTTTAGTGTGTTAGGCATGTCGTTTTGAGAATTGTGAGGCTTGCTGCTGTGTTTTTTAAGTCTACAGAATGAAAACCATTAATCATTTCCG